>JAHDVE020000030.1:0-10884 GCA_022606495.2 Halesus radiatus
GCCGTGTTTATTTATTCAGATTGGCTACGTACAATGTACTCCACTGTACTGCATACTTCCATCCTTTATATAGCGCACTATGGCGGACTAAACACATCGGGTGCTTTACTGTCGAAGATATTGAAACTTAGAAATTTAGCTCGAAATCATAAAATCTCCATGCTAAAGGAATAAAAATGCCATTTTGCTTTTTTTGACTACCCGCGTCATTTTCTTCATTACCCATTATTTGCCGGTGCTGTCGATATGTTTGTAAATATGCTATACATATAGTAAATATTTTAGGTGTTCCTCAGCATTGGATAAAATAATTAAAATATATTAGAAATTATAAAATAGAACAATAAAAAAATGATCTCGAATAATCGGGATTTTTTTTGTTAATATATAGCACAAAAAAATTAACGTTTTTTAGTTAATAATTTATTCGGATTCTATAAACGATGGTGCAAACATAGCATATTTCAGAATCTTGAACACTCTCACAAAATATGGCGAAAAAAGCATTTTTTGTTGAATAAATGAGTCCTTGACCCTTCTTTGCCAAAATGGTTGCAATCTTAGTTTCTGCCAGGAAAACAAACTAGGTGCACGTACGTTGGTAGTACAAAACTTGCGACAGTTTTAGCGACTATATCTTTATCGAATCAACGAATATTCACTGCCGAATTTTAAGTTGCAACGCTTTTGATCATTCAGGTAAGTGAAAAATTTATGTTTATTTTAACTTCTTTCAGTTTTGAAGAAAACCTTGTAACATTACTAGATACATCAGTTTAGTTGAGCCGACGAAAATAAGAGAATTTAAATTGGCAGCTATACTTTTTGCCCATTTAAAACTAATTTAGTCAAAAAATGAATTTGCATTGTTTGAAGTTCAATGAATGAAAAAAAAATATATACCTAAAATGTGTCGTACAAAACTGTAGTAACTCAAAAATTCCTATTTTCAACTTACTTTTTGACGATGTGTATGAAATGTTTCATTGTGAACTTTCTTTAATATGTATCCATAAAAGAAAAAAGTAAACTCCTTCCACTATATGTGACACGACAATGTGTTTTTCGACGTTCGTGAAAAAAAGTTTTTTTTGAGTTGATACTATTTAGATCTACGTGTGCGATATATGTGTCAACTTGCGTTGATAACTTGCCAAATTGAGCTGTGGTGAGCGAGAGGGGTACAGGGTTTTGCTGACCGTATCACGATGCGCGGTCGGCAGTAATAACCGGCGGTCTGCCGGTTGTAATCGACGTATCATGCGTTTTATGCCCTGCCGACGTTTTTATACTCGTTTTTACCACTTACCATTGTTTTACTTTTATGCATAAGTACATATTAGGCTCAATTAATCAAATAATTTATATAAATAAAAATGTTAACTATTCACTTTTATCCAACATAAAAAATAAAAACCATAAATATGTATTGTATAAATTGAATGTACATCACCGGAGTTCGAGGAATTTTCTAGCACCGCGAGAGAAGAATGAGAAGCATTAAAATGCAAAAGCAAATGACAAAAAAAAATTGTCAAGTTATTTTACAATTTGAAGAAAAATGCCGTTTTGTAGAAGTATGTTGTGGGCGGGTCTGTGTGCCCGAAGAAAGGTCTGTTTTAACTATTAACCAGATAATCTGTTGCATTTAATTTTTTTTATGTACAAGAGTCTCAATTGCTCCTCCTGATTACGGCATCCCCATTTTGGGATGCTATAGTTTTGCGGTGGATTTTTTTAAATATTTTTTTAATAGAAATGCCACTACGTACTTTATTTTTCTTGACAAAAAAAAGATTTTTATATGAGTACCTCACACGAATCAAAATTGCTCCCCACTCTCCGGAACCAGTGGGATTGGGACAACATTCTCAATTGTGGTATGTTATGAGGCTGAACGGAGTGGCGAAGGGAAGAATATTGGGAAGAGAAATGTTGGGGAGTGCCTGGCTTTCCAAATCTGGTTAACAAACACGAGAATTTTTTTTAATATATTTTTTTAACATTAACTCCGCACGGGAGGCTTCGAGAAAAAAAATTTCCCTCAGAGTCTGAGGGTATGGGAAGTGGGTAAGAATATGGTGGTTAGTATGTCTATGACTGACGGAAGTATTAATCCATTTATGCACTGCGGTGCAGCGCGATGGGTCGAGAAAGTCCAGCTGGAGAGGTCAAGGGATCTCCGTTAACCGGCCTCTCCCGATCCGGCCCACCGCAGCTGGTGAGTAGATGCATCCGCCGCCAAGACCTGAGAAAACCTCACCCCATAAACTTGGATATCCTTGATAAGTCACCTTCGTAGTGAACCACTTGGGATGACCTATGTCAAAGGTGTAGATTATCCAATGAATGGTTCTCGAGCGGCGCGGCGGTACCCTACCCGCCTCCCAAATTGGTGTTTGCTGATTAATTCGCCTCAAGCAACGTTTCGATTGTGAATGATATTCTTTCACCAGGGCGATACTGAGCTTATCTTCGATCCTGAAATGTGCTACAAAATTTAAAAAATATGGTATATGCGAAATAACATATATCTATTAATTAAACAAAATTTGTTTAAATTAAGTGACCTCTGAATTTGTGAAATCGGAAAAGATATGTTGGGAATCAAATATCTCATCCCAGTTTCATTTAAAAATATATTTTTATTCGATTTTACTAAAAATATTTTTATTATTATTAGAGCTCTTTTTCTTCTGCAGCTCTAGATGACCTCCGCAATCGACTTCCAGATTCTATGAATTTCCCGCGATCCTTTCGGTTCCTCTCATACTTCACGCTATAACAGAATATGGCAGGCTACGTGGGGTTACAGAAGTGACGCTTGTTTGTCTGTCAACATCCCACCGAGTGCGGAACAAACTCTTTCTTGGGGTATTGTTTTTCGAAGGGCTCCGGGAATTTCGTATTATTAAATGTGTGCTCTGTTTTTGTTGAATTCAAGGGGCTGGGTTTGTTTGTTTTATTACAGGTGGACTGCCGGCGGTCGAATAATAACGTTATGTTTCCTGAAGTGCATGGGAGTGAAGCAGCTTGGTTTTGAAATCATAGATGGTTAGTTTCTTCGGTCGGAGTGGATAGTTTCCTCGGTTTGAATCAGCAATGTTTGCTGAAAGTATGCGAATTAGAAATGTGAGAAGTTTTTGTTGTTTTTGGCAGATGGAAGAGAGATCTCTATTCATAATAACTTCATCACGCTTCAAACGCGACGCTTAATATTTGATTAAATCTTGTATTATTGATTAATTTAAAATTATGAATAATAGCCTGGACTCGCCAGAGCTCATTAACTTCATAAAAATTAACATACCATCAAGACCAACCCGACAAACTGATTTTTTTTATTTGCCCGCATGCAGGACAAATCTTAGGATAAATTCTCCAATTCCCCACATTTGTGCGCAATATAATGCACAATTTCAAAATATCAACATTCTTCATAATACGCTTTCAAAATATCGAACCGCAGTAATACGTACGACCAAAAATTGATGCACTAGTATAAAATGTATCGAGAGAATCTCCTGTCCCGATCCTATCTTCCTCCTCCTCTCCCCCCTTCCATCTTATTTTGTTATTTCTAATAAAACGTATTTACTCAACCACTTTTAACATAAGAAACTTTGTTGGCTTACCTTTTGTAAAACTTCCTCTTATATAAATACGATTATGTATTAAAAGCTGTTTGTTTCTCACAAATACAAATAAATAAATAAATAATCTTGAATTTATGACACCTAGTAATGTAGTGTTAACTAGCTGTCGTGTTCCCGGCGTAGTCAATAGGATTATAAATGTTTTGGTATGGAGTGAAGAGAGAAGAGATATAGTGTTCTTTTTTACCGATAGAGTGAAGAGTTCTCTTTTTACCCCCGGTAGTGGAAGTAACGGTACTGCAATCAGGCTGTAGAACGGTGACCCGTTAATGAGGTTTTCTTTTAAACCGACATTATCGTGAATCACACATAAAATATTCAAATATATAAAAAAATTCCGACAGTTTTGTCTCGAGATTTAACTTACACCATACCACAGTGCATTCTAGGTAGGTTTTGTTCTATGTTTGGGACCGTTGAAGGTATTTCTAAGTTTACGGGAACAATTTCAAGCGCTCAAGAGGTGGGTTCTTTAGGAGTAGTCCGGAAAATTTCTGAACTATGTTCAGCTGAAAGGTTGAAACTAAAACTGTCGTTTAGTCAAAGACGTATTTTTTGTCATGCGAATCGTTGCTATATTATCTTCAAATAATAATATTAAGTTCAGTTCTACAACTCTTATTAGAAAAATTATTTAATGTTGAAAACTACGAATTGTGGAATACGATTTCTCACGATTACAAGAATTTCAAATAAATATTTTTTTTTTAAATAATTAAAATTATAAATTTATTAATTAAGTACTTTGTTTACACCATTGTTTTACTATATAAATATCAACATGTTTAGAAAGCTAAGCATTCCTCATCAGGATACACAGTATGTTAAAAAATAATGACAAGTATCGACAAATAATAAACATAGAAAATAATAATGTAAGAAAAGACAAATTAAAAACATAAACAAATCTTACCAACAAGTGATGAAAGTGGGTAAGTAATTACTTAAATGGTAAAAATTATAATTATTATGTATGCATATTCGAAAACATGAATTTATTTAAAATCAAGGAACAACCAGAGCACAAAATAACAATAATTATTTTGAAAATTGGGTATTAATTTTAAAATAAATTTAAGGGATGGATATATAAAAAAAAAATTTACTCCTTCATTCTAATTGTTACTTATTTATCGATACTATTGCATTCTACATCTTTGACTTAGAGTGGAGAAGTTAAGAGATCAATTAATAAAGAGTAGAAATATAAAATATGGTATGCTGGAAAATACTTAGATAACGTGATTCCATTGATTTATTTTGTCAAAATGGGTTAACGGTTTTCCTAAGCTATTTTTAATTAAATATCCCTGGTCTCGTGTACAATCTCAAATAAATAAATTTATAGCCATATTTTACAATTATTCATCGCGAATCAATCAGCCAGTGAAAAATAAAAAAAAGTTTAACTGTTTTAATAAAAAAAATCATTTTCCCACTTCATATTTTCATAAAGATACACAGAGAGATATGCTTATTAATCACATCAGATCAAAACGTGTATTTTTTTCTGTTACGAATAATACCTATATTATAATTGATTTATTCGATGATTTAAACACTCAACAGCGATTTATCAGGGTAATTTAAATCAATAATATAAATCACCCTAACAAATTAAACAGAAGTTCCAACTGCTTCCAATAATATGTGAGACATTAATTTGTCGCACTTCGTCGCTCGCGAGTGAATTCGGTTCATTAACTTTCTTATCTATTCACGGCAGTTGAAGATTCAATTAAATTTGTCTTGTCTGCCTCTCGAAGAATGCAATTCGGCTCCGTAAGTTGGGACCGTGTAATAATTACACCCGAACGTTCTGTGTACATTCATCTGCCAGAGATAGCTTCATTGCTCCGAGTATATCACTCCAGACTGCAGACTGCTCTAAGGGTATTACCGTCAGCCGAGAAGTAAGGGAGGAAGCGGCTGCAGGAAATTGGGTTGTTTATAAACCGGCGAGGAAGATCTAGGATACCAGGAGTGCAACAATTGCGCGGGATGACTGATTAGATGCAGCGGAGCATTTGAGTCGGATGAACTCTTTCAGGAGTCGAGCAGAAATAGGTCTCGTAAAAATAACAGCTTTTATAGCGCGGAGTAAGGGGAGTTAAAGTACCGAATACGGAGTCGGATTTAGATGCAGGATTTAATAAATGCTCTAACAGCTGTAGCGTTTTATACATCTTCCCGCTAGGATAACGATAAGTCTATCCGGCGCATATCGTTTAGTGCTTAATCTCTTCTACTTTAATTAAGTTATTTGTGTAATCTTATTTTTCTTAACTAATTCATTCACCTCATTAATTCAGCACTCGCAATAAAGTTCTCTAATCAATCTAAATAATCAGATTTTTCAAAGTAAAATTAAACCAATTTATTATTTATAAATAATTGAAGTTTGTAAACCTCATTGTAATATTTCATCATTGAGAAGATAATATTAACACATCCCAAATGAACCACGAAACCGAAAAACAACAGAAAATAAATATTTCTTTCCAGACTTGTAAAATAAGTCAATAGATGTCTCATATGAAAAAAAATCGGGTAGGTATATCCGAGACTCTATTCAGATTGCAATTGTGTTCGAGTAGAACTTTGCGATCATCATAAGGATAGCAGCCAATAATATGGTATTTTAAAAATGGAGGATAATATTAACAAGTCTTGAACTTGAAGTATGATGTCGGTGTAGATGGCGTAAGTTGAATAGGTAGAGGTCCTGGGTTCGAGTCCCAGATGCAACTGAAATCTTTTTATTTTCTCTTGTTTTTTTCGGTTTCGTGGTTCATTTTGGATGTGTTAATATTATCTTCTTCAATGATTAAAATTAAATCGGTTAGTATGTAAAAAAGCAAAAAAGATTTTTCCTTTATTTCCAACTAATGTATTAAAAAAAATCCACTTGTAACTGAGATGAATAAATTAAATTTGCTTCTATAATTTTTAAACAAGCTGAGTAAATAGTGTTTTATTAGTGAAATAAAATTTTGGTGGAATTAAATAGAAAGAAATATAGGTAATATTGGATTCAGTACTAGTATTCCATATACCTAAAAATGAAGAAGAGTATAAATAGTGATAGCAGACTTTGTAAATCTTTATGAATGCCAAAGTAGACTGTGAAATACTTCAACGAAACGTTCATCAGAGCGTATTGTCCATTTCAGTTATCAATAGCACAATCATTGAGTCCCATTTTGTGGAAATTTCGGAACAGATTATAAATAATATTTTGATGGAGATTTGCAGATGTTATTAATGTACACGGGAGGGCAAAAGACGACTGCCAGAGCCGAGAACATAATGCGGAAATTCAGGAATCTGTGAAGTGGAGTAATTATTTTCGAAGGGAAGGAAGGCAGCTGGACGGGTGGGGAATGGGGAGGAAGGTGAGGGGAAACCAGGGATGAAGGGTTAAGGCCTCAGTCACACGGAGCGATTCGAGACGCGATCTACGGTCGATGGCGTCCAATATTTCCGGTTATTTGAACATAATTTAATAATAAGAGAACTTTAACCTTCTAATTTAAATTGCATGAAACTGGAATTCAATCACTAAGAAACAAGTTTTTGAGTTTTTTGGAGTAATTCTTTGGTTCGTTTCTAAAAAATTATAACTACAGATAAACGTTGGTATATTCATTTCATACATAAACCTTTATTGCCCAAATAAGAAATGATAGTATCCTTCACGCTAGAAGTTTTCCTGTATTGTGGAAGATATTTCACAAAACAGCTTACGTGAAATTGAAAGAGCAATTATCAAACAAAGTTAATTAATTTTTTTAAATAATTTTTAAAATTTAAAAAAAATATTCCCTAGAGATTAATAAATAAATTAATGTTCATATGTTTTAATCTACGGATATTCTATTTTGCGATTTAAACAAGCTCCATACATTTAATTTGTATGGTGGAAGTGTAAATGTTTTGTTTGAAATAACATTTATTATTAAACTAAAGAACATGTTTACATCCGCGTGTACTTGCAAATTAATGGTATTAATTTCAGAAGCAGAAAATTGCGCATCGTCGGGTGAACTGGACTCCCTGAATCGCTTTGTGAAACAAAATTTTACTAAGAACCAGTTCAGTGGCGTAGCATGCCCCCGAGCTAACCCCCCGCCCTCTGCCTACCGCAACCCCAGGGACACACGGAAAACTGAAATTCCTACTTCCCGTCTAGAAGGGATGTAATTATTATTATCATGTCCCGGAACCCGAAAATTAGGAACAAACCAGTTGATACGGTAGATGGCTTTTAGTATTGTTTTCGAATATTTCTCGCAAATGTTGGAAACGCGATCAAATTATAATGTTTTTTTAATCGGGAAAATTGCCGTGATGTTTTTTTTGTATTTTTTTTTCAAATACCTAAATAAAGACAAAACCTACTGAAAAAAATTGAATTGACACGGGACAAGTGATTCGTGAATTATAGTATATCACCTGTGGGTAAACTATTGAGCAAATTCGTCAATTAACTTTAGTCACGTGATTAGAATGGCTGTAAAAGCAGAAATTTACTTAACTAGAAGTGTAACTCAGCGATGGTGAAACAGATAATATTTGCTACTCGACAACTAGTGCTTATCGCATTGACGGCATCCGTGGTTGAGTGATTACGATCCTCGACTACGAATCCGGAGGTCGAAGGTTCAAAATCTGTCGTACACAACAAGATTTTATTTGATCAAGTTATGTTATTTTATAAATTGTTCATTGAAAACAATATATAGTAAGTTTCCGGCACGTTCCAGAGTGGTATATATTATGAGTATCGCCTTGGTGAAAGACCACTATTCAGAATTAAAACGTTGTCTCAAATGACTTTAGCCGTATTTGGTGACCGGATCTGAATAGCCAGGTAACTACCCACCTTCCGCTTCCCCATCTCCTACCATTCTTCACTACCTTCAGCCTCATAACATACTCCAATTGGAGATGCCATAGTCATACTGGCTCCAGACGGTTGGGAGCAGCTAGGACTCTTGTACGGTACTCACTTAAAAAAAACAGCTTACTCGGATATGGTAATATACCAGTTTAAAATAGTTCTACTGCAATATTGTAGGCACTTGGTTAACTGTCCCTTTACGGTGCCAGACACTCGGTTACCTGAGCCAATATTGTTGCTCCTAACTTATTAATATTTAATATTATTTTATAACCCTAAGATGAATTTTGCGGTATAATCAACCATAATTGTTAACTGTTGATAGATTGTTTTATTATTTTTGACTTAAAAAGCAACATTGTTACGAATTTGTATGGGCAAACTCGGAGTCCCGCATCGTAGATCGCGTTATAATTTAGCACCGTAAAGGAAGTGTTAACATATTGCGCAGTAGTTTTTTTGCATTTTTAATGAATAAATGTTTCCGCTTTAGTATTATTAATAAAGCTTAAGCTTTTTATAAAACCAGCATCCTGCCCGTTATATCGTTTTACTTGAAAAATGCAGCAAATCCAGAAATCACTTAGTGCTAGAGCTCAGGGAGTTTGTAATAATTACACATATTACCTCGAGCTCCATTTTTCTACTCCATTGCAATTATTTTTTTTCTATGGAGAAATGTTTAGAATTAATATCAATACGTAAATAAAATAACTAAGAACATACGTAGGGCGGTCATGTTTTATATTTGATTTTGATAAATTCTAAACTTGTGTATTTTTTTAAAATATGTAATAAAAAAATTCTCTTCGAAAACATTATGTTTATCGTATTGCTTAATAATATTATCATTATGTCGAATTGATACATATTAATCATTCTCCTCCTTAACAATTGGAATTATTTTTCACTTACATAATTATAGTAGCTCTAGTGAAATAAATAAGAAGATTCTTGAATCAAAAATAGATAGCTTATGTAAGAAGAGATCTTTAGAATTTTCCAAAAAAAAAACCATTAAACAATTCAAATTAGGCATTCCACTTTAAAACTAAAATGTCTTCATAATTTTTTTTTAATTTTTCTGTCTCAGATTGATAAAAACTATTTAGATACCGAACAAAATTAGCAGAATATTATCCGTTGTTGTGAACAAAGAGGAAGATTATTTCAAATTCTTTTTCCTTACTTTGTTCAGACCGGATGGTATCGACGTACTGTCAGTATCAGCGCCTGGCTGTCAACACTAGAGTTCAAATTCAGTAGCCACTTGAAATCTGTACTGAAATCACAGTTTATCTATGACATAGATATTAGATTATGACAGCAATTTTTACACCTAAAGGGGCTCGAGGAGAGACATCTCCACTGTAAATCAGAAATCTGTTTTTTCGATACCATACAATTTGCGCAGCATTTTCTGTCAGAAATTTCTTTGTCACCTGTGTCTATCAAGAGATATACACCTGTAAATTGTGCTCTTACTTCCCAAAAATAGACATGAGGAGCCAATTGTTTTTATAAAAATTTTGCAATTATTTGATGAAAAAAAAAGTCAGAAATAAAGTGTAGAAACCAGCGCAAAGCCAGGCGCTTATTACTAGCTTCTAGTATAAATAAATACCTACTTTAATCGCTAGAATAGTATTGTAATACCATTTACGTAATAGTCTTCATCATGTTCATTACTAAAATTGACCCATGCAAATCATATCTTATAATCGTTTAGAGATGAACTGGAGCGGCAAATAATTCGTGATGTTTTTCGCGTATTTCAAAAAAACGTATTTCCTTCGAAAAAAGCTATTGAAAAATGTACTCCCACTCAGAATCCGAGTTGGTTGAAAGAAGAACAAAATGCTATTAAGCCCATTTTAACTAACTAACCAATGATTACGTTTCCCGATAGGGGTAGGCACATAGGATAGACCGCCACACAATTCTGTTTCGGCACACACTCCGTGCTTCATTCACATCCAAATGCAATATTTTATATTTAACGTTTCATAAAGGTTACGCAATAAAATGTAACATATTTATGTAAAGTAATAATAAATACACAAAAATCTCAAAAACACTTTAGCATTACTATCCGGCTTTGCAGTCTCCACACAATTCAAAACGATAATACAATGTATAATGTATCAAGTTCTCAAAAAATATCGATTTCCTAATAACCATCTCACGGCGCTCAATCAAAAGTAATAATGGTTATTGAATCCACATCAAAGATGTTCTGAGCCAGTTTGATGAGGCTCCTCACCACCGCAGGTATCCGATAGGCATTCCCCATCCACATCTCTAGTCTCTACCTCCAGGCCGGGC
>JAHDVE020000031.1:0-16674 GCA_022606495.2 Halesus radiatus
TATGCGAGTCTAGAGAATTTTTAATATATTCAGTTACTGAGACAATGGCGTTGGATGTTAATAATATTTTTCCGGAATCCAAATTTTGTTTGTCTGATAATAGATTCTAGGTAATTGATCAGGTGATTTTTGGTAGCTGTTTCAAAGATTTTAGATATAGTATTTAGAATAGTGATCAGTCTATAATTATTAATACTTTTATGATTTCCTTTTTTTAACATTGATGTGATGCTACCTATTTTGAGTTCAGATAGATATCTGCTTTCCGTAATGTATTTGTTTATTTGAAATAGTATGGATTCGATAAGTTCATCTTGTAAGTATTTTATGGTTTTCATTGTGATTCTATGACTACCAGATGTGGAGATGACCTTGCAAAACTTTGTGAGTGTGGCAATGCACCATTATTCATTATTCATCATAGCAAATTATGACAACGTTATTTTGTTGTTTATATTTCCCGTTGATAATTGCTCGACTTCTTGAGAGTCACACTGGTAGACACTTTTACTTAAACGCTCCAGAGACGGGGAGTTTTTAATCTAATAGTGGTCGCGGTTGACTACGAGATTCAGGAAAATATTGGCAGTCAAAGGTTTAAGCAAGGGATATAAAAAGAGTTTTTGAGCACGTGAAAATGCAAACGACAGTTGTGTGTAAGAATGTGAATATTACTTTTCAAATTGGATTTGATATACATTAAGAACATGGAAATGGTTTCATTCCACAGTGCGAGATAGTAACAATTCCTTCATAATATTTATAAACAACTAATAATACAGACATTCCGAATATGGGAATGGTTTCTTTTAGAGCTGACAAAAATTCAATTTGTTTTCATGTACATTTTTAATATTTCATTAACCATGGTAATGGTTCTCTGCCAACGGCCTTGAGCGTTTTTATACTTATTAATAAAGCAATTTTTGTGAACATGAAAAAATGACAGGAATGATCTTTTGACAAAATCCCACGAATGCGACATTTCATTAATACATTTGTGTACAAAATAGAGTTGTATTTAGAAAGCCAAAAGAGATATATTATTACAGTTTTTAAGAAAAAAACAATCAATAAGCGTTTTTAAAAACAATATCTATGTTTGCGTCCAAAATTTTAAAAGTTTGAATTACATTTATCTCGCAATATTAAAATCTTAAATAATCTTTCATCTGCTCTCAAAAATAGTATTTCATTTCTGGATACATTAAAAAACGGTGAATTTATTTGAAATTGAACGTCGGGCCGAAATATGTCGCCTATAGTATTTAATGAGACAGGTCTGAAAAGCAAATATGACGGTAATTTATATTTAGATCAAAGGGATTCTGTATTTATTTATTTTTACATTAACTCCCCACATGCTGATGTATAAAAGGCTATACAGGGTGTCCGGGGGTAAGGTGCAGTAACTTCGGGAGGTGATTTTACATGATAGTACAAAAAATTCGTTAAAGTTTGTCAGGTATATCTTTTTTACTCCCTGTGCATTAGTGAAATCAATTATAGATATACTGTGAAAATTTTAGTATTGATTACATAATAGAAATGAGAGAAATGATCAGGGAACAGAGCATCAATCACACAAGAATGGTTTATCTCGAGCATTAGTCCGCAAGCGAAGTATCAAAGATGACTTGATACTGAAAATTCGTGGTGGAATTCCATTATAATCTTCCGTTTGAATACGGTCGTGATAGGCTGAAAACGGTCAAAAATAAAAATAAAAAAGGTGGAAAGAAATTTAAAAATCTTTTTATTAATTAATTTGATACATGCAGCAGCCTGAACATGATAATGTTTTCTCGCCTATGGGTTCGGAAGCGGCTTTTAAATGTGACTTTCTCGAATAAGAGTAACTGCTCTCGACAAACGGGCCCTTTTGTTATTATGTATTCGGAAGTGTCTTATCAAGGATGACTTTCTCGAGGACGAGTAACTACAATCGTCACACAAGAATGGTTTACCTCCCGCATGAGTCCGCAAGTGAAGTGTCAGGGATGACTTTCGCGAACATACGTAACTGCAGCTGGAACATGAGAATGGTTTCTTTCAAGTGTGGGTTCGCATGTGATGTGTCAAGGTTGACTGGCGTGAACACACATACTGCAGCTTGAGCACGAAAATGATTTCTCTCCACTGTGATTACGCAAATGTTTTAATAAGTCGGACTGGTCCGAACATGAATAACTGCAGCTTGGACACGAAAATGTTTTTTCTCCCAGGTGAGCAGTAAAATGTTTCCTGAAGGATAACTTGTTAGAACATGAACTGCAGTAGGAACACGATAATGGTTTTTCTCCACTATGAGTCCGTTTGTGAACTGTTAGCTTTGATATCGAATTCAATTCCATACCGCATTCGGTGCATACGAACGATTTCAAAGGTTTGCTTTGATTTCCATCGATTTGTCGTTGGGGTTTTGGACCCTTCTTCAAGCCGAAACTTGTATCTAGAAAAACAAAAATGAAGTATTAGGGTGAATTTCTAAGATAAAATAAAATCATGTTCTACTAATCACGACACTGGAGATAAATATACCGATAAAAATGCGTCGTTGGCGTCTCAGTGTGCCCGAAGTAATGTCATTTTTATATTACCCATGTAAATTGTTTGTTAATCATTTAATTTATTTATTACATTACGTAGATAAATTTATAATATAGCACACGAAAAACAATGAAAATATTTAAACAACTGAAAATAATTAAAATATGTACAGGTGTAAGAATGTCTTATCAAGTCGATATTAGTTCTCGGCTAGGCAGATTGAATGTTCTAAGGAACCAAATGCTGGAGTTATGCTTAGTGTAATATGCATTTTGTATTTATAATTTTTCTGTAATGTATCTGCTAAGTGTGTTATGAATAAATTTAAATGACAATATGTAATAATTTTATTCAGAGTCCCCTCTACCCAGGTCAATTATCTTTTTGGTTATTATTGGACAGACGTGTTATGGTTTTCAGGTTTTAATGTATATTTCTGGGGGAATTTTATTACATGCTTTCGGTCTCAGACAAGTACGTTTTTTTGGTATTTTGCCGTTTTGCTTCTCGGGACAAGATCAATTCTTGTAATATATTTACGATCGATTTTTTTTTTGATTTCTTAAGTTTTTGTCTTATAATCTTTTTCATATGTAGCATTGACGCACATCCAGGATACTTCTTTGAGAAGCTTTTTGCTATCACTTATGTTGAAATTTTGCTTAGCAACCTATGTAGTAAGTACTGTTGCTAAAAATGCCTATGTGCATGTTATTGGCGAAATCTTAGACATTTATATTACGTATTTAGAATTTTAAAAATGAAAATACTTCATTTCGGTGAAATTGATGAAACATTAACTGCTTCCAACCATCTGGGCCCAGTAGGACTTTGGCATCAAAAATTGGGGTAAGTTGTGAGACTGAAAATAGTGGCGAGGAAATGGGTAAGTACCTGGTTATTCAGATCTGGTCACCAAACACGACCGAAGCCATTTCAAGCAACGTTTATATTTAGAATAGTGGTATTTCACCAGGGCGATACTGAAAGCATCCACCACTCTGTGTAATATTAATTAGCGACATTAGTTTTCTTTCTTATCGATACACTTGTTTACACTTCTATCGATTATCTATTCAATGGTCAAATATGACCCAGACCCTAGAAAATAATGTATTTACCGTCCGTTTCGTGACCATTTTCAGGGCGTTTTTTTTGATATCTTGGAGATCGATATCTATTTCAGTATGGGACACGTCAACTGCGTCGTCTTCCCAAGTTCCTGGTTCTTCCTTTATGACTACTTCATCCAGAGTCGAACAATTCATTGTTCCCTTTCCACCTAAAAACATTGTTAGATTCGTTGTTTTGTCCATTCTTCCGTAGGGCGAGATGCTGTCGGTATGGAAACCTGGACACTAAACCAATCATTTGCATGGAAAGCACCCTTTCAAATCTGAATATGTAGGCGCATCGTATATCTTGGATTGATAGGATAATATATTTGAAAGTTCTTCATCGAAATTGAAAACAATGTATAACTCTTACTAATTCTTAAAGATTTTTGTGTTTTTTTTTTTATTTCTAATGTTGGTGGTGCAAAACCGAAAACTGATTCTAACTCCACTATAAGTAATACTTGAGACAACCTCTTAATTTTGATGTTGCAAGTGGCCCGCTTTCTGCAAAGCGTCATGCAATGTTTTGGAAATCGATAAAAACTTCTTCTTTTTTTTAATTGTGAGACTATTATCCGTTTTTTGTAATGTTTTAGGTGATCCAAAACCGGTACATTTTGTGCACTGGTTGCATGTCACGATTAGCCATGAAAAATAACAAAAACCAGAACTAATCTGGACACTTTAATTGTTGTATTAAACTTTACCAAAAATCCAAGCACCCCCTCGCAAGTGAGATTTTTTTTTACCACAGAAATATGCAGAGCAATTCTACCATAGACAAAGTCCAAAGCTCACGTGATATATTCATTATTTCGAATTAATCGATATAAATCTATTCTAAAACAGAAGTGGTGCGAGAATAATATTTATAAACAAAAATATTCTAACACGGTAAGATGAGTATTGTAAATGACAAGATGGCGGTAGGAGATCCTGGTTAAAGTTTTACAGTGCACCAAAAATGATTGTCTGAATTATTTCATATTATAATATAAACAATATATACTGTTTAAATATAAACGATACAAATTTCGACTTCATTGAAACCGAGATATGTTGGAAACTGTTAACCTCTCAGCAAAATTAGTTCCCGAGCGGGAATCGCACATCGAACGCAATTTATTTCATCTGTTCCAATTTTGGAACAAACTGAGCGGACTCATAAAAGTCATTCTACCTCTTTTCGTATTTCTGTTAGATATATGAACTAAGCAGGGTTAGAAAGAAAAGCAAAACACGCTTTCCCTCATAACTTCCATAAATTAACGATAGAGTCTTCCAATCAATTTAATATTTTACCAAAACCAGTAAGCCGCCATCGCTTGTTTTTAAGTCCGCCGTACAGCAAGCAGCCTGTCAACTATCGAATTGTGTTCTTCGATTCACTTAAAATGTCCAGGTACTCATTTGTGATACTTTTTCTTCGTTTATGTAATTTATTCTTGCGAAACTTTTATGATTCATAACAAATGTAAGCAACCTACGGCCAACGGAACGTTTTGATCCGACCCGCGAACATTTCTAGTTTCGTTGTACTAAAAAAGTCGTTCAGTGACTTCGAAACACCGAACATGAACAAGATTAAAAAATTATATTCTTTATTATTACGTTAACTCCACACAAGATGCTTTATAGAAAAATATACAGGGTTTCCGAGAGTAAAGTGTGGTAACTGATTTAAATGATAGTACAAACAAATCATTAAAGTCTGTCAGGTATATCTTTTTATTCCCTGTGTATTAGAGAAATCAATTATAGATATACTATGAAAAATTTAGTATTGATTATATAAGTGGAATGAGAGAAACGATCAGAAAAGCATCAATCACACAAGAATGGTTTACCTCGATCATGAGTCAGCAAGCGAAGTATCAAAGATGACTATCGCGAAAATAGTAACTTTTATATAGATTTTTGATAATGACAATTCGTGGTGGAATTCCATTATAATCTTCAGACTTCGTGTCGTGTGGCCGTCATGCGCTGAAACCGGTGAAGTCAAAAATAAAAAAAAGTTAAAAAAGGTTTAAAAATCGTTTTAATAATTCATTTCATACGCAGCAACCTGAACATAATAATGTTTTCTCGCCTACGGGTTCAGAAGTGTCTTTTTAATGTGACTTTCTTGAATACGAGTAACTGCAATCGTCAAACGGGCTCTTTTGTTATTATGTATTCGGAAGTGTCTTATCAAGGATGACTTTCTCGAGGACGAGTAACTACAATCGTCACACGAGAATGGTTTACCTCCAGCATGAGTACGCAAGTGAAGTGTCAAGGAAGACTTTCGCGAACATACATAACTGCAGCTGGAACATGAGAATGGTTTCTCTCCGGTGTGGGTTCGCATGTGATGTGTCAAGGTTGACTGGCGTGAACACACATAGCTGCAACTTGAACATGAGTAAGGTTTTTCTCTAGTGTGAGTACGCAAATGTCGCCTCACGGAAGATCTGTCTGGAGATGAATATTGGCATTTGGAACACGAGAAACGTCTATCTCCAGCATGAGTCCGCAGGTGTAGCGTTAAGGATGACTTTGCTGAACATGAATATCTGCAGCTTGAACATGAGAATGGTTTCTCTCCACTATGGGTACGTTGATGAACTATCAGGTGGGACTTGGAAGAGCATGTTTCGTCACATTCAGTACACGCAAAGGTTTTGGCATACGTGATTTCTGTTCCATCGCGTTTTCGACGGATTTTTTCTTTATTCTTTGCTTTTAAACTCGTACCTGAAAGAGAAAAATATCAACAATTAGCCAAAAAGAGCTTTAGCACCAATTAGGGAAATAATTATTCTACGATATATTCATTATTTGAACATGACCGCACTCTAACGTTTTTGGCCCCATTTGTTCATCAGATAAGTTTACAAATAATAAAAATAGGCCAGATATTTTCAAATAAAAGAATGCTAAAATTAAAATGGTTTTACCGTCCGTTTGGGGAATTATTTCAGAGCGCTCTAAGCATTCTTTTTTTATATCTTTGTGATCGATATCTATTTTCGTGTATGAAAAATCAACTCCCTCTTCTTCACGAGGTTCTGGTTTCACCTTTATGGTAACTTCCCGCGGACTTGACTGATCCATTGTGCCGCTTCCACCTGAAACATAAAAAAATGGTCAGCTTTTACTTTGCATCGGTCACACGGTTGGGTGACTTTACTTTATTCAATACGAATAACAAACTGCTTTGATGACACGCAAAGACATAACCATTCCAAATAGCAAGAGGTGTTTGACAAGGATATTCAATTTCCCCTAAATTATTTAGGGTGGGGTGATACATAGAATGAACATCTAAGGCCCTTCGTACACAAGGCTATGCAAGTATCTCCGATATTCGGCGACTCGGGTATCTTTACAACAACCGCTATACATCTAGAAGAAAGTTCACATACAGAAACACGTCGCTGAAATTTTGACGACTCATCGGCGACGCCAATCTCCGGCGACCAGTTTCCCGAGGTCTTCGCTACTCAAGTCGCCGAGACTATATGATATTCGTTCCAAAATGTGGCATTAGTTATATTTTATGTGATATTTATGTCACAATGCGTAGGATTCATATTAATACCAAGATAACAATATCTATCTTTTTCTGCAGGCATATACAATCCTATTTTTATTTTTACCTGGATTATAGAACTTTCATATTATATTATCTCTGTTAAACGCCGATTCTAGGTCCATTACTGTTTTTGTTCAAATTGTGATCGACAGAAAGTCAGAACCGTCATGTTTTTATGCGTTTCAGTTAATAGCAAATTGTTCAAAAGCTGAAATGGACCGAGAATGGGCGTTTAACGGGAACCTTCCAATTGTAAAAAAAAGGATGGTCACATTGAACTCGAAAATAATCACAACACACAATGTCTTGGAAAGAATCATGCTAGAATGACCGACTTTATTGTCACAATCACAAACCTCCATTGTCACTATATATTACCGGATACCGTTCTGAGCTCCCATGCCTTGGTCATAGCACGAATAACGAACAATATTGTTATGTTGAGAAGATTTATTATATTGATAATCCAGCGAAAGAATGATCAGAGGAAGACGCCGCACTTCATGGATTCGTAATCTACCCGACTGGTAGGTGCGAATGCAGTCCACAGAGTATTTCCGTATTACAGCCAGCAGGGTGAAGTTTTTATTACGATAGCCAACCTCTTATAGTTGAGGGAACGTGAAAAAAAAATGATAAAACTCAATACAAAACATACCATATTACAATATTGCTGATAAAAAAAGCTGGGTGAGGTTGTCTAAACGTCAGATTCTTTGACCATAGACAAATGCGCATAAGACAAAATATTATAGTGATGGGATTATAACGTGAATCCATTCTGAAAAATCGGTATATATATTCGTAAATTATCGATTAAGATTTATTTAATGCTACGGGTTAGGTTCTACCGAAATCAAAATGATATACTCGTAGATACACGTGACCGAATTCATAGGCCTACCTTCTGTAAGATATTTGCAAATTAATTCTTCCGAAGAAATATGTATTATATAATCTGCGCAATAAGCTGGTTGCTTGCATTGTGGACGGATCAGAAATAATCACAGTTAGTAACATTATTTTTAAAAGTCGGCAGAAGTTTACAAAGGGTAAGTAGACTCAAAGGCGGTAATTAATATCTTTAAATTCTTGAACCGCCGATGCCAATCAATAGGGCCATAAAATGTACCCTTAACGATCTATTCACATCTTCCAGCGCCGAGCAGTGCAGACACGTAAAGTGGCAGGCACAGCAAAACTAATTGCTGCCATTATCTATGAACACATTCACCTACGGTGCAATGTGAATATTCTCTTTTGTGCCGCACCTACTATTTTACGTGCCCGCACTGTCTTGTGCAGGTAGATGTGAATCGAACATTACACTCGGACCGACCCGACTCAAGAAGACAGCCTCGGCCGAAACGACCTCGGGAATTGTAAGACCAGTATTCAATAATATTGATAGACATTATTAGACTAAAGGAAATCGTTACAATAATTTTTAACGATATAATTAATTAACTAGGTATAAGAATATTATACAATTAGATTAAACGACGGCCTCCATGGTCGAGGGGTAAGGCTCTCGACTACGAATTCGCAGGTCGCGGGTTCAAATCCTGGATTACGCAAGTAAATTTTATTTAATTAATTTTTGCTCTTTCACAATTAATTAATTTTAAAATAATATATAGTATATTTGTGCATGTTCCAGAGTGGAAAATGCTCTCAGTATCGCCCTGGTGAAAGACCACCATTCAGAATTGAAACGTTGCTTGAAATGGCTTTTAGCCATGTTTGGTGACCAGATCTCAATAGCCAGGTATTTCCTCACCTTCCTCTTCCCCTTCTCCTTCCCCTCCCCAATACCTTCAGCCTCACAACATTCCCCAATTGGGAATGCCATAGCCTCACTGGCTCCAGACGGTTGGGAGCAGTTGAGACTCTTGTGCGGTATTCATAAAAAAAAATACTATTTTATTAAATTTTAATGTTTCTCATACCTAGACTATCGACTTAGGGGAACGAGCACACTAGCGGCCCCTAGCGTCGAAATAACTGATTATCGATGCTAGCGCCATGGACCCATTATGGAGCTTCCTCGACAAACGGATACAGGAAGAACTGTACTGTACGACCAGTGACGAAACCTACAGCAGGAGTAGTCCATTTTTTTAATAAAATAATGACGTTCAAACTTAAATATCAGTATATTTCGCTTTTCTTCTAAAGTCCGTTTTCATCGCAACGTTTTTATCACGTCCATACATGGTTTTATCACACATACGCCTCGGGGCCCTCAGGCCTACACAAATCTCTTCTATCTTTGACATACGCATGACAATGAGTATTAAAGATGTTTTTTGTTCTAGGTGCAGAATTGATAATAAAGAGCATAAATGCAGTCGTAACAAAGCGCAGCCGAAATAAAACTAAAATTTCTAAATCTTTTCTTTGTACTGAATGTGACGGAATACTTGCTTCGAAGCCTGGCCTAGTGGTGCATATGCGGATTCATAGCGGAGGAAAACCATTCACATGTTCCTACTGCAACTATTCATGTGCACAGAAGTCTAGCTTAGTGTTACACATACGCACTCATACTAAAGAAAAACCATTCTCATGCTCTAACTGTAGCTATTTATGTTCAAACAAATCGGACTTAAATAGACACAAGCTTACTCATACGAATGAAAAACCATTTTGTTGTTCGAATTGCAACTATTCGTGTTCACAGAATTCGAGCCTAATTAGACACATCCGAACTCATACTAAAGAAAAACCTTTCTCGTGTTCTTACTGTGAATATTCGTGTTCAGACAAGTCCAGCTTTATAAACCACATGCGCACTCATACTAAAGAAAAACCATTCTCATGTTCTGATTGCAGTTTTTCATGTTCACGGAAGTCAAGCTTAACTAGACACACGCTTAATCATACTAAATCATCACAATTCTAATGCTCTTGCCGTAGTTGTTCGTGTTCAAATAATTCATTCTTAATTGTACATATTCTAACACATACAAAAAAAAACGCGATTTTTTTTAAATCGTTAGTCCGCGTAGGAGGCGTTAAGGAAAATAATTTCCCTCGGGGCCTACCTCATCTTTGGGGATGCTTTGTGGAGGGTCTTTTTGGGAAAGGGAAGTAGTGATCCTTGGTCTTGAAGAGACCCATGTTGTAGGCGGGACGAAACACAGGCCGGCAAATCATTCCACTTCTGAGTCGTAGTCACGTAACAAATGTGAACTATGTACAGATGTTGGGCGTATATTTGGCGTGTTTCCCTTCTGTAAAGGATCAATCTGAGCATCTTCAAATCAAATACCGGTAGGGGACGGAAAGTAATTTTTTAGAGAATATATTTTTTTAAAGACATATATAACGTATACGAGAACAAAAATAATAATAATTATAAATATTATTTCAAGCAATTATAGTTTTAATGGAAATACGGGGATAAGTATTCTTCGCATTAATAATAAAGGTAAACGCTTAGATAATTTAGAAGCCTTGGATATTAAAAAAATCCCTTAATAATAATGAGTATTTTATTAACAGTCGAAAAACCTATCTTACAGTCCTATTTTAAATATGTTTTCTTTCACCCCTCCCTCAATCACTTTTTTTTCCAACTCTTTACTAATGCTTAGTCACGCCCTCACCCCCACTGTGACACGTATTATATATGTTCTGTCATAATTTAGTGGTATTGTTTAGTATTTATTTTGCCCTGATGATGGAACGGTTGTTTTGAAATCGGTCGGCGTGAAAAATAAAAGTGGTTAAAACAAAGTTTGATTGTTTCATTTGATTAAAAGTATATACATTTATAACATGTGCATGGTTTCTATCCGGAAAGTTTTTGATTGAAAGATTGTGATTTTTTACAGGTATTTTTAGAATATTAATACTCGTATTCGGAACATATGAATGTTTTCTCTCCCAACCACCTTTGCGCATTTTAATCGTTAATTATGATTTTTGCGAAATCAATTTTCAGCTCATTCACAACACTGGATTGGTTTATTCCCAGAGTACCCAGGAATTGAATTCTGTGAAGTCAAATTTATGAAAACATTAATTAATTCATTCTAAACATGGGAATAGTTTCGTTTCAGAGCTCGCAAGAACGTTATTCTTTCAAGATAATTTGGTTATAACCTCTCTATTCAAAATATGGGAATGGTTTATTACCATAGTGCCCAGGAACGTTTCTTTCAAGATATTTTTAAAAGAATTCTATTTAAAACATGGGAATGGTTTCTTTCTCAACGTCCTTTCGATGTTAAAAGCATCATTCAGAACCCGGGAATGTGTTTTTTAGGGTCCCCAAGAATTTAATTCACTCTATTTAGCAGATGGGAATGGTTTCTTTCAAGAACTCGCAAGAACATCATTCTTTCAAGATAATTTGGTGAGCACATTCAATTTAGAACATAGGAATGGTTTCTTTCCTGACCACCTTCGTGCTTTTCAATCGCCAATTTTGATTCTTTAGATTCTACTACATTTCGAACACAGGAATGGTTTCTTTCTAGAGTTCCAAAAAACTGCTTTCTTCATAGATATATTTATCAGAACATCAATTAATGAACATGGGATGGTTTTTTCCAGAGTGCGCTGAATGTGATACATCATTCATTAAAAAAAAACGACGACGAATGTTGCGACCAACCTGACAGTATTTAAATTCCTCCTTCTCCCGTCATTATAGTGGGAAACTGTTGCTTATGCAATGATTGAGGATTACTTCTATTCATGAAAATAACTACTCCCACCGAGAAGTACTTCAAGCATGGAATACAATATTGAAAAAAAAATTAAATATCAAGTCCGTAAAATGTATTCTAATTTGTAAAATTCAAACATCCCAACTTCCCTGAAATTTATTTCCAAATCTGAACAAGGATAAGATAATGATAGTAAATTCATATTAATACAGATGTGTAGTTATTTATGTTTAACTTATTAAAAGGCTGGCGAAATCAAAGAAGAGATTTTGAACATCATTTTGAAAATAACGTCACAGGAGTTAACAAACAAATCAGTATATAATACAAACCTTGGTCGCCTCGGCGCAGGTCCCCTAGTGAGGAGGACTAAGAAATGACACCTTATGTTAAATTACCCATTTCACATATCTTATTAAAAACAAAAATTTTATATTCCATCTATAGTTTATCAGTGGATACTGAGATCTTACTGCTATCACATATGTTTACCTTCGATTCTTGGCCTGGCATTGTTTGATTCACTCGTATCATAAAACGTGTTATTTTGGCAATGATCGAAGCAGCAGTCCCGCATTGTTGGTTTTCAGATATATTTACACAGGGTGTTAAGGTACACACTTCACACATTTCAACCAGCGATTTCGAAGCTAATTTGGTATTTAAAAATGTGTACGGCATTTCGGTCTCCGGTGACTGTTTTGAAAAAAAAAACAACAAAGACAAAAAACGTCACCGGAGACCAAAATGCAATCCACTTTTTTTTTTCAAAATAGCTCAGGAATCTTTGTGAATTTTGTTCATGTCTCATTACGCCCTCCATATTTGGGAGATTTGGAAAATGGAAAAAAAATATATCTTTTTCAGTTTTTACTCTGAAGGACAGGGAGTGCCTCAAGGCTTAACACTAAAGGCCCTATTATCTGAGGGTTGTGATGTTACCTCTTAGGTTTGACGTGCCTTGCAATGGATGAAGCAAGGAGTGTGTAGCACGACAAAATGGTGTCTGTTGTGTATGGGGTATTTTTCTTCCTCTCTGCCTATCCCTGTGGAGAAACGGTGTGTTATTACGTCAGAAAGACGTAATGTTTATTACTTATATCTATGTAAGTTTGGGACCAATTAAAAAATGATACCAAAAGTTGTGTGATGTATTTTATTTCATATAAAAACAAGTTATACTAATTTAACATAGGTCTAACAGTTAAACTTGACCTAAAAACACAAAATTTGAATGATGTGTACTGGTGTATATGTATACACTTCCGACAGATATTTCCTTGGCAAACATCATCATTGAGAAACCGGTTTTTAGTCTGTTTAGTCTTCACTTATAACAATCAGCGGGAAAGGACAACAACTGTATACAAACGTCATATTTGAACATTCGGTATGTTTCAGGGATCAGTTGTCGGACCTCCGTTGTTCATGCTTTATATTAATGACATTCTAAAAATATATTTATAATGCAAAGTACGACTATTTGCCGATGTTACACTGATTTACATAATGGAAGTTATTTACGAGGTTTTAATAAAAAAATTTAACGATGAACTGGAAAATATATCAAACAAAGTTACTTAAATTGAATGCGTAAAAGACTAAATGAATGATAAATACTCATAAAAAGTCAAGATGAATGGTAAAATTATTGAATATGTTGCTGATATTATATGCTTGGGGGTTATTTTACACACAACACTAACACTTAACAAGCAAACTGAGTACATGCAAAGAAAATTATGGAAGACTATCTCTTTGGGAAGAATTCGTCAAAAGTATTAAAAAAAAACTACTGTCACAACATACAACTTCACGTTTACTCCACACTTTAACTACTAGTCAAAGATTCTTCACTTGTGTAATGACAGAGAACAAAATATTTGCTAATTCTTCAAAAAAGAGCAATGAGCGTAATACTTAGACAAAACAGATATTCAAAAACAGCTAAAACATTAAAGGAGCTAAATTGGCTACCAGTGAAACAGAAGCGATACTGAAATCAAACCTATTGATATTCATACATAAAATAATCATAAAAACCGCTAATCAAAATATGATTCTAATGAAATTACATACAAGGACATTCAATGAAACCAGACTACCAAAATAGAACAAAGCCAATAGGCTAAACACCTTGTTCTACAAAGGGATGGAATATAAATTCTAATGCGCTGCCGGAGACCATTTAAATTACACCAATTAATATATTCGAGGAAGATTGTAAAAACCGTAATAGTTAAGCAAGATTAAATTCAATAGTATGAAAGACGTAATTATTAATTTCCAATAAATAAAATATTTGGACAAGTTGTGCAGTGACTTCTTTTTATAAGATATTATAAATTGAAGTAATTATCATTGTCTCAAGTTCGTAACAACGCTTAGGACCACTCGGCTACTAAAAGCAGGATCTGATCATTTTAATATTTAAACCACAAAGTTTGAACAAAAGACTAAACCCAGAAGAGTTTAAGATTTTTATTGGAAGTTAAGGTTAATTAAAAGAATGATCAACTTGTCAATTTTTCAACATAGAGACCTTTTTGAAAAAAAAAAAAAAAAGAAGTTCTAGCAACGAATTAAAAACAATTTATAATATTACATAATAAAAGAGTCACAAAAATTGCAACACGTCTTCAAAATAAAACATTTTTTTAAAACTACACAAATTATTAACCAACGATGTATTACATGCTTTGCATAACTTTTTAGAAAACATCCCGTTATAATTAATCAGTAGAAATATTCATATAATATTGTCGTAAATGGACTTTTGAATTGTCACTTTTCATTTTCAATTTAAATTTCGACATGTATTATTCAATTTCGATACACGAATTTATTTTAATTTTTTTTTATTTTGAGAGTTCTAAATAACGTTGGACTATGATAGTACAGTTTGACATATTTAGTATACTTTTAGATTTGAAGTTTAGTGAGTGCGTTATGGGTAGGGGTGCCATAGGAAAAAATTAATAAAACGGGGTGGAAATTGTCAAAGATTCGAGCACTGTGTAGCAAAGGTTTGTGGGGTATCGGCCGAGCACCACAGCCCCAAGGCCATACAATACTCTCTATCCAAGAATTGTAAGGAGATATTCGTATGTACATTCAGGAATGGATGTGGCATGCAGATGC
Source organism: Halesus radiatus (assembly GCA_022606495.2). NCBI lineage: Eukaryota > Metazoa > Arthropoda > Insecta > Trichoptera > Limnephilidae > Halesus > Halesus radiatus. Next base: position 15,069 of record JAHDVE020000031.1, read on the forward strand.
GATCCCCACCAGCAGGTCGGTGCAGGCCACCCTGGGGCCGTTGTACAGGAACAACTTGGTGCAGGAAGCGGTGTCCTGAGAACAAACAATATAATAATGTGAACACAGTCGGAATGGCGGATAATTCAATAAATAGGTGTCTATTAATTAATTTGTTTTTAAATGTTAATACAACATATGAATCTCAGCTATTCTGATCTAGATCTAGTCACCAAACACGAAATAACCCATTTAAAGTAACACAACGTTTCGAATCTGAATTTTGTGCTCTTTCACCAGGGCAATACTAAAAGTGCCTAATACACTGGGTATTTTAATATGTTTTAATCGGTATGTAAATACAGGTAGCCAGTTTTGATATTCGCGGTCTACACTTTTTTTAAATCGTTTATTCATTTTATTATTTGACGACCTCCGCCGCCGAGGGGTAATGTCCTCTACTACGAATCCGGAGGTTGCGGTTTCAAATCACTGCGTGCGTAAGTAAATTTTATTGAATTAATTTGTATTCCAAAACAATTAATTAATTAAAGATATTGTATAGTATACTTGCGGCACATTTCAGAGCGGAAGTTACTCTCAGTATCGCCCTGGTGAAAGACCACCATTCCGAATTGAAACGTTGCTTCAAAATGGCTTTAGTGTTATATGGTCACCAGATCTGAATAACCAGGTACTTTCCAACCTTCCTCTCCCCCATTTCCTTCCCCTCCCCTTCGAACGTCGAAATGTTTAAAATTTTCCGTTCTTGACGTCCTTATGATGCATTTCTGAGTTGTATTTAAATGTTTATGTAATTTGATGCAGCTGAGCCCCATCCCAAAATGCCATATTCCAAATGAGAGCCATAAAGGATAATATTTATTGATATTACCAAAACCACATAAATACCACGTGATATTTAATAATATCTCGGAAGAGTAGGTTCGGTAATGCATACGTCGGTTTTTGGAATGTTTTCAAAAATTTAAAAATAAAAATTTAAATTAAATATTTTCTTATTTGAAATACACAGAGAATAGGAAGGGTATTATAAAATTGTTATAAGCCCTAGCCAGACAAAGGATTATTAAAAAATCCATAAAGCAAAGTCCCTTGTATCTAGGATGAATGAAGTATGCATGAAGAACGAGCTGATGATGAATGTAAGTAAGTCTAAAGTTATGGTGTTTGAAAGAGACAGTGCGAAAACAGTGTGCAATATAGTTGTGAATGACGAATACTTGGGGCAGGTCGACGAGTTTGTATATTTGGGAAGTATGTTTACGAGAGATGGAAAGACTGATAGGGATATTTAAAGAAGGGTGAATGTAGGAAACTCCATTAATGGAGGACTGAACGCGGTTGGCGCTAACAAAAAGTTGTCCAATGGAGTGCTGATACCAACCCTGATGTATGGCAGTGAGGCATGGAATTGGCAGAAGAAGGATGAAAGTAAACTGAATGCCGTAGAAATGAGATCTCTGAGACGAATATGTGGTTAACCCATGTATGATCGTGTGAAAAATATTGAAATTTTAGATGGTTTGGGCATGTGGAGCGAATGAACGAAGAAAGGAGTGTAGAAGAATGTATGACGCGAATGTGAATGGAAGAAGAAGCCGGG
>JAHDVE020000032.1:0-20000 GCA_022606495.2 Halesus radiatus
TAATCAACTGTTCGCCATTGTTGCTAATTATATTGAATTATACATAGACAATGTTATTGTTAATTTGTTTGCGAAACATTTTAATCCTTTAAAAATTTTTGTTATTGTATTTTGTGAATACGATCTATACTATCGATGTACCCACCATAGTATGTTGTAAGCCTGTGTCGCTATTAAAAAAAAGGATTTGTAATATAAAGGGTGCATATAATATAATGAATGAAGCGTATCGTTATGACAGAAGAGTAAGCACGTAACGATATTTGAATACGAATGAAGCAATTATCAAGAGAGGTGCGTAGCGTTCCATTCACTCTGCCTGCAGGGGAAATAGCGTGATGATTAGTTCTACTTTCGATGAATTGCATGAAATGCATACTTGAATAATTAGCTTGAATTCGCTGTGATGGAGGCCGTACTATGATTATATCGAATAATGTGATGACGTTAATTCAACGAATATTGGGCTCTGATTCGATAAATTCAATTATTATAGCTCTAATCCGGAATGCATCAATTCCTAGGTACAGCCTGCTGTCTGTGACTGAAATATGAAAGCGATCGACTGACCCGATCATGGCATTTGATACCGCAAAGTTACATTTCAATTCCAAGAACCTTTTTGAAGTTAACATCGTTTGACATGCTGTGTTCACTTCTCAGTATCTACACTGTAATTGATATTAAATTGTACGTTTATGATAAACCCAGTGCAATGGGATGGTGAAAAATGAAAATTTAATTAATATTCTTAATAAAAGTTATATTTTTTGTTCTAACTGACTAATCATGGCCATCCCCAATTTGGGGAATGTTTTGAGGCGGAAAGAAGTAACAGGGGAATGAGGTGGGGATGAAAGGGATATATATATATATATATAAATCTATATTTTTTTTTTTCATTTATTTTTTAAATTTTTTGTTTTATTATTATTATTTTATTTTTTTTATTAATTCATTTTTTGAAACATACATTCACACAAATAAGGTACAATGATTATAAACATTTTGTTGTTGTTTTTTTTTTTTTTAACATTAAATTATAAATACATCTGAACAACCTATGAGTAATGTATATAAAACAAAAAATCCCACATAGGCAAGGCCAGTGCGTTAATTCCGAATATTGGATTCCGAACTTTGGGAAAGTGGACATATACAAACAACATAACACATTGTAGAAGGATGTCCCCTTAAGGCGATGCAATGGGAAGTAATGCAAAATCGTGTGTTTTCGGTTTGAAAATTTGATGGGCTAGAAATATCATAGATGATTTAATTAAATATTGCAAGTAGAACACATCTTGGCCTTTCATTTAACCGTGGATTTTTTTGGTATGTCTTTTTATAAGCTTAGAAAAAAATAAAGTATGAGACATTAAAAAAATGTTTAAAGCGCAAAATCTCCTAATTATGAACTCCTTTTTCCATATTTTCGTATTGTTCATTGTGATAAATTAAGTTTTTTTAGAATATAACCGTAAAATATTTTAATAATTATGTCGGAGCTTTACAGAACAGAATAAAACACGAATTTTGGTGATGTTTTTTTTTGCCGAAATCGAAATATGCGGCCTATGTACAGCGGGATTTTCAACCTTGTCGCCACCTGCATAAGGAGCGCGTGATTTCGTTAAAATTTTAGCCGGTGGATGGCCTTAATTTAAATATCACAGTTTACCGATGGCGCATCTGTGCTGATCCAAGTGACTCCCGATACGGTCGACTGGCCGAATAACCTCAGAATCCCACTATGGCATCCACCAACTCTCCTTGGCCATACGAAGAAGAGGAGAAAGTTATTTACTTAATAATTTCGATACTAAATCAAAGGAAGAGATGAAAACTAAAACGGAAAAGATGGTTCTTGATGTACCTCTGGTTTGTCCTTAAATAATGCATTTCTCCGGTGATATCAGTAAATGAATATAAATATAGAAATATTCCAATACTTGTGCTGTTTATGTTTTATTTATCAGGGTTTTTGTTTAGCGCAAACAAACCTTCCGCACAGTGGAGTTGTTTAATGGGTGTGTTGTGGATCGTGTAGGTGCACACACGTACATACATGTACAGTACGTCTATAAACCAGTGGCGTGCACAGAGTTTTTAATCAGGGTAGGCAGTAGGTAAAACAGCTAATTAATTGGTATTTAAAAAAAAAACTTCTAAAATATCTAAATATCCTAGCCAAAACGGGAACGCAAAAACCGATCACAACATTAACGGAATACATCGTTAACGATCTGGACAGTAGTATTAAGGTTATGGGTATTTTTCTCGACCTTGCCAAAGCGTTCGACTCCATGTAATTAAGTATCATGGCACAAAAACTTAAAAACATCGGAATTATTGGCAAACCATTGCATTTAATTTAACAATGCCTAATATGCCATAACATCACACAACACCGCTTTATTTATGCATACCATAAACAAATCACTAGATATACAAAAAAATCCATATTATTTTCGACCACACTTGATAATTATTTCGTTAGTGAAGTTGTACTAAGTGCAGGTACTAACAGATAGTACTGATGGCAACATTTATGATTTGTATCGAAAGGCACGGTCTTTTTCGACACTAACATAAACGAGTCTTCCCTCGAATGCGCACTGCAACACGTATACATTTTTTTGTTTAGAATACGGTCAATATTTGAATATGACACGCGGCTGAAAATTCATGCGTATTTGAGAGTGTGGATTGATTTGTTGCAATAATTTTATTATCCGTAATGCGTAATCACTTTGTGGTATCATAATTAATAAATTAATAAGAATTATTTACATATTTTAGAAGCAAAGTTCCCCTCATTGGGTTAAACAATACACTTATATATTATTTTTAGTATATTGTTTACCCTGATGAAGAGAGCTTTGCTTCTGAAACACGCAAATATTTAATAATAATAATAAATGGATTTTTTTTATAGCGCCGTTTTCGTGAGAAAATCACCTCAAAGGCGCTTTACAACATAATTTATCTAACCTATAACTTATCACTTAGACTTATATAGAATAATTTACATATTAGATTAATTAATAATGGCTTACAGCTTTGATTTATAACTAGAAAATACCCAATTCAGACTTATAATTAGTGACTTACATCTAAGACTTACATAGATAGCGACTTACAACTTAGACCTGTAGCTAGTGACTTAAAACTAGTCAGAGAGTCTTGCAATTACAATATTTACATTTCAAAATAAATTATGTACAAAATGTTACTATTTACAAAATCAGAGCATAACCCGATATTGAACAGCAGTGGGGCGAGTATGTAGGTGATACATTACAGCTGCATTTGTATGCTTCTGATCAGTTTGAGGGTAATATACATACATATACGAGTATATCATATTCTACATCTTTATTAACATGTCTAGGTAATGCTTGACATGTTAATAAAGATGGTAAAGCTAGACAGATACCTTTATACGATTAAATTTAAAAATGTTATGAGCGCCAAAAGAAGAAGGAAGTTTTTACCGATATTAATATTATGTATATGGTTTGTTGTTAGTTTTATGACATGGGATGCGTTTTATGTATATCAACAGTGATTTAAACAAAGTAATTCTATTTATTTTTATGTATATTTGTATGTGAGGAGGTAGGGTAGGCAGTGCTCATGTGTCTATATGGAATGCACGCCTCTGGCATAAACTGTACGTGTATAAACAGTGGCATATTAAACGTGCACGTTACACGTTACTCTGTCAGCATCTACGGCGGGACGGGCTTAATGCGCGGGCCTGTCACTTTTGCAGATATAATTTAATTTTAGTCATTTTACTACTCGCTGAAATGCGATGTATCCGCATTGATTCAATTATGTTTAACGTTATTTTCATATCATCGAAATTTTCAGTATTAAATATTATTAAAAAAAGTCTTCCGTATTAAATAATTTTAGCCGTAATTGAAACTCGTAAGAGATCCGTCGCAAAAGTTGACACGGACACATTTCTCTTACAGATGCATTGTTTGCATTCAGCATGACGGTGTCCGTGGTTGAGTGGTTACGATCCTTTGCTACGAATCCGGAGGTCGCGGGTTCAAATCTCGGCGTGCGCTGGTACAAATTATTTGAATAAATTGTGTTATTTTACAAAATTACTCATTTAAAAAATTACATCTAGAATATTTGCGGTACGTTCCAGAGTGGTAGATACTCTCTGTATCGCCCTGGTGAAAGACTACCATTCACAATCGAAACGTTGCATGACATAGCTTTAGCCGTGTTTGGTGACCAAATCAGATATCCAGGTATTTCCCCACCTTCCTCCTTCCCATCTCCTTCCCCTCCTCAATTCCTCCAGCCTCACAACATACCCCAATTATGGATGCCATAGTCTCACTGGCTCCAGACGGTTGGGATCAGCTGGGACTATTGTGTGGTATCACATAAAAAAACATGTTTCAAACTTGTTTTGTTTTATTACTTTATTTAATATGAATAACGCATAAGTGTCCCAACTGCTCCCCGCTAACCGGAGCCAGTGAAATTACGGAATCTCCAATTAGGGTGTGTTATGAGGCTGACAAGTAAGGAAACGGGGAAGGGGAAGGTGGAGAATTACTTGACTATTCAGATCTGGTCATCAAACACGGCTAAGCCATTTTAAGCAACGTTTCGATTCTGAATGACGATCTTTACCAGGGCGATACTGAGAGTATCAACCACTCTGGAATTATTTTATTTGAATTAAATGTGGTACAACACAATTTAATTAAATAAAATTTACTTGTGCATGCCGGGATTCGAACCCGCCACCTCGCCGTACGCCTTGCCAACGGAGGCCGACATTATAGTAAATAAAATTCCATTCAAATTGAAAGAAGTTCATTAATAATATTCCGGTCAAGTAGTATAAGAGAAGCATAACTGTGAAAAACTTAAAAAAAACATTTGGGAAAATATCCGCTCTTCCCACATTTTTGCTATGTAACAACATTATATATGGTAAATATCCACATGGATTTATATATAAGACAAGTTTCTTTAGCATTAACTACAGCAACAACTTTATTTTTCATTTCTCAAAATAATGATTTTTGCACTTGTGCTTCTCCTGCACTATATGATCGATATGTAATAAAATACCACCCTGTTAAACTTTTTGAATATTCAAATTCGAACAACGTATTCGCTGGTTGTCTCATTTTCGCAAAAAATAGTGAGTAGGGGTGAACAGGAGAAAATTCTGTTTCTCACCCCCGTCAGAAGTGTACAAATACGCACTAATACACACAATTTTAATCTGTATATGTCTCTACTGGTTTTTTGCTCACAAATGAATAAAAATATTAAAAATGATATGTTAAACCAAAATAAGTCGCAAAATAAGAAATTAAAGAAAATAATTTTATTCCCATTCTAAACCTCCAGACAGAGTGCGAGCGTCGAGCGGCGAGGCTTATAACTGCTAGTATAAACCTAAGAGTCTCTTCAATATATATTTTAATTTATCAGCAAAAAAACAGTAAGGTCATGTGCAGGTCATCTAATATTTTATTTTTTTATTTTTGTAATTTATTAAGAATATACTTCACAGAAATTTTTTTAAAATGTATGAAAAAAAAACGCGTTAGTATAGCATGTTGCCATTGTCATTGCTAACAGTAACCATTGACCAACGAACTGTTTTATTCGACTCCGCGAGAACGCACGTTCTTCAATTACTACGGGTATTTGATTGGAAAAATTCGATATTCTGGTATTTTCTGCCTCTTTCGTTTTCATACGTGTGAGAAATAAAATAAGTATGGAAGAATTCAGCGTGATTCGACCATTTTGGCCGGTACCGGTCAGTGTGACCAAACTTCCAAACGGGTATCCATTTGGCAGTGGATCGTATTGGACTCATAAAAAAACTTCTTTTAATTCTCCACCCGGAGAATGGAGCATTTAAAGGTTCACAAAGGAAAAAACACTAAAGGACAAACATAAACCTATATAGTAGTTTGGATGTTCGGATGTTCGCGCTCCACAAAGCTGAAAATAGGCAGTCGAGTCAAAGGAAATGAGAAAATTCTTGATGTTCTATTTTGTTTCCGAAACCGTTTTTTAACAACAAAAAAACATTAATGCTTCATTCATCCTCACATGGCAGAGTATTATTGCCTTCCAGTAATAAATACAACTGTTTTAGATTGCATATTTTCACTTTGTTGCACAGTGTACAGTTTCCGAAAAAGTTTGTTTATTATAGCCATTTGGGATAGTGCTGAACGATAATATTAAATAACGCCAACGGACGCTATCGTTGGCGGTTGTTAACTATCGAAAAAAAACCGTTGGAAATAACACCGATGTTGATGAAACAATAAAAAACATAATAAATAACGATTCTAATAATATTAGTCTTGGATTTGGACTTGGATATCGTATGTACAGAGTTCCTAAAACAATTTGTTTACCGACTCTAACGTAATAAGGGACACCAGTGAAAAATATTATGGCCGTAAAAATATATATTCATATTGATCAGCAAATAACAATTCTGAAAATGTAAGCTTTTTTTAAAGTATCGAAAAGTGAATAAAAAATCATCTAATCAAAACACCATGTTACGTTGGTACCATTGCATTTGGAACATCTGACGTCACGTGTGTATTTTGTTTTGGATTAGTATGGAGATCTTTATTTTTCGATTTTGTTTTGTATTTCAAATATACGAGTATATTTTTATAGTTTTGGTGAAATTTAGCTTAAGTTGGGTGAGTGTAAGCTATTTAATTGTTGTTCAATACATATATTCTGTTTTTGGATTAGTATCGAGATCTTTATTTTTCGATTTTGTTTTGAATTTTAAATATGTATTTTTTTAGTTTTAGTGAAAATTAAACATAAGTTGGGTGACTTTAAGCTCTTTAATCATTGTTCAATACAAAAAACTATTATTAGTGATATACATTAGAGTATTCACGAGCAAACCAATTATCAATACGAATATTTTGATAATGTTGTTGCTCAATACTATTATTATTCCCCGAGTTAAAGGTACATAATGTTATTACTTATGTTTACTTATTGTTTACAATGATTATAATATAATTATGTACGGTAAAGCTCATCCTTGTTTTGACATTTGGAATTCTAACCTCAAAACTGATAAAAACCGACCGGCCATAGTTTGGAGCGTTTTGACGGACTTATAAATTATTAAAACTAACTTTGGAAAAAGAAAACTACATATACTGGTATATAAAGTTTGAACGTCATTATTGATAAGAAGAAAAAAAATTGGACTGGAGTTACTTATTGCAAAAATGGAATGATCTGATGATACGTAATTTTAATCTTTTGTTGTTTTTGTTGTTATGGTGAAATAAAACTGATAACTATACTGTGATATTACTACAGGATTTCACTTGTTTACTAATTTCTGAAGCTTAAACATAAAGGTGTCATTCTCGCTGTATGTAGCGAGAGAATTTAGTGTGGGATTTTTATTTCCTCCTAGGCCGGCGTAGAATTTCTCCGATTGTGTAATTGTTTCCTTTATCATAGAAGTGTTTGTTTTTTTTGTGTAGAGTAGAAACCCTGACCCATTTGGGCACATTTAACAATAATATTAGGGAATACCATCGCCATGGATATCCAAGCGTTGGGTTATTGGGATTGGAACCGCTATAATGACTGAACACTCAATGATCCAACGCGATCCAACGATCCAACGATCCAACGATCCAACGATCCAACGATCCAACGATCCAACGATCCAACGATCCAACGATCCAACGATCCAACGATCCAACGATCCAACGATCCAACGATCCAACGATCCAATGATCCAACGATCCAACGATCCAACGATCCAACGATCCAACGATCCAACGATCCAACGATCCAACGATCCAACGATCCAACGATCCAACGATCCAACGATTCAAAGATCCAACCAAAAGATCGCGACGAATCACGCATAATATCATTCGCGAAGTATAAAATCGTTGGATCGTTGGATCGTTGGACCGTTGGACCGTTGGACCGTTGGACCGTTGGACCGAACGATCGAACGATCGAACGATCGAACGATCGAACGATCGAACGATCGAACGATCGAACGATCCAACGATCCAACGATCCAACGATCCAACGATTCAACGTTCCAACAATCCAACGATCCAACGATCCAACGATCCAACGATCCAACGATCCAACGATCCAACGATCCAACGATCCAACGATTCAAAGATCCAACCAAAAGATCGCGACGAATCACGCATAATATCATTCGCGAAGTATAAACTGATATACCTTTTTTTACATATTTGGCGTCACAACTGCTAAAACAATAGGCCCATAATCAGCTGCGTTGCATTGCGTTGAATAATATTCAAATGTAGGTATAATAATCCAACTGTTGGGTCTAATTTTCCTTAGGCGTTGGCGGCATCTAGCTGTTATTTCCAACGGCTATTTATATTTTGTTACAGAACTAATTTGTGGTCATTATATTATTATGTATGTTGCACTTAATATTAATAGCATGGCCGAAAGCTGGGCTGCTTCGCGTAATCACCGCTGTGGGAGTAATTCTAAGTAAGATGAGCACCCATGAACATACATAATATATTGCCTCTGAGAAAATGTATAATATTGGTTAGCATGATTAAAGTTCAATGCACTTCGGGAGAAATTTCAATCTGTGGCCAATATTTGAAATGCTAATTTTGTGGTAGTAAGTTATTATTGTTTTGTGTGTTTTCGTAGTAATATGCATGTAAAGTTCACTAATTATTGTAAATTATCTGAATTTGTATTAATGAAATGGGCCTCGGTCAAAACCATTTTATTTTTGGGAAAAATAACAGAAAATCCAATATATAACAATAAAAACAATAAATCATGCAGATTATAAATTTTCCACTGCTGATGATAAATACTATGGGTAAAGTGTGATAATATACAATTTTACATCAGTAACCTATTTTAGTCGGGGAGGGTGGACTGGAACATAGGAGTGGGATAAAGGTACGAAGGACTAGAGTAGAGGAAAGGTGGTTTAAGTTATCTAGTTTGAGAGCGGTCGTGTTATGTATTTTAATTTAATATCACGCATAGTTGTGTTAAAAATATAAATATACAGCAGAGTTCAGTTTAAAAAAAAAATGAGGGTGTATAATTCATCAAAGTTTTTATGAAGGCTTCTAATATTTAAGAGCATAATTATTAATCAGTTTGTAGAGTTTAAAAAAACTGGATTGCATTGATATATGTTGTTCCTTATCAACCGAGAAACGCGGTTAGAAAAACTTGTCCAAAGAAGCGAAGCTAGCAGTCCAAGTCAATATTAACATTAATAAAAAATAAGTAAATTATGCAAAAAGTTGTAGTTAACAATAATTTACTAGGTAGAAATAATTCGTTCATATTTTTTTGAAAGTTCAGATTATTGTCAAATACATCCATATCATTTAACTATTTGTTACCAAGAATGAGTAAGCGTTGACTTGGAGAATGAAACTATAGTTAGAACGGGATATACATACTCGGATGTAAAATGTTAATATCTGTCTTGTAGTTCATTTAGGTATGTAGAGGTTGATTAAATGCAGGAGTTCAGAACAATTGAATTTGCAATTTAATAATTTTAGTAAGAAGGTTAGGTCGTTAATTTTCCATCTGATTTCTAAAGTTGGAATATTTAAATTGTGATGGTTGGTTAGTTAGTTAGTTAGTTAGTTTGTTATTAAGCTGAGTATATATTGTAACCGATATATTTATGTGTTTATAGTAAATTCTATATTTTTATACATTTTGTATAGCGATGGGATTGAACAGAGTTTGAATATATTGTTTGTTGGGAAGTCATATGGTTTTTTAAGTGTAATTTTTATAACTATCTTTTGTATTATTTCAAGCTGCAACAATGAAGATTTATAAGAACCCTCTCCCCCCAGCTAACGATCCCGTATTGTAGCAGTGAATGGGTTAATGCAAAGTAAATTCTCCTCCGCACAGCATCCCCAAAGATGATATAGGCCTTGAGGGAAATTATTTCCTCCTTGGTCTCCTGTGTGGAGTTACTGTAAAAAAAATATATATCTTTCAATAATTTCAGTGATACAGTATTTCTGAATCTAAAGAATATGAAAATTAATTTTCTCATTCTGCCTATAGTTGATTTTATTTTGAGGTTCGTATTTAATATTACTATATATTGTAATTCCGAGATATTATACGTTTGATTTAATAAATAAATCAATACAATTTGAATCGCAACTTGTATGTCCCAGTGGCCAATTTTGGTTTTTTTGGTGTTTATTGTTAATAGATTTATATCAAACAAGTTTTTCAGAATACTAATTGCTCTATTTTCTTATTATATGTATTATGTATGTTTGTATATGTTGATATGTGTATATGTGTATACGATATGTGTATATGTGTAAATGTGTATATGTGTATAAGTGTATATGTGTATTTGTGTATTTTTTGTAAATGTGTATATGGGTATATGTGCACATTTGTATATGGGTATATGTGTATATATGTATGTGTATATGTGTATTTGTATGTGTGCTTATGTGTATATGTTCATACGTGTATACTTGTATACGTGTATACGTGTATAAATGTATACGTGTATACGTGTATACGTGTATATGTGTATTTGTGTATTTTTTGTAAATGTTTATATGTGAATATGTGTACATGTCTATATGTCTATGTGTGTATATGTGTATTTATGTATATGTGTATGTGTGTATTTGAATGTGTGTATATGTGTATATGTTCATACGTGTATACGTGTGTATGTGTATATGTACATATATATGTATCGATTGTCATAATACGGGCATTTACGTAGTTTGGCAGTTGAAAACCATGTAAAATCTTTTTATACTTAAAAATTAATAAATAAAGAAAAAAAAATATTATAGGCGTTATCTAATTCGGTGGTAATAATATAATTCATCATAATTTAACTATTCGACGTAAGTATTCGATATAACTATTGTGCTCTTGTACAATCATCTCTCGAATATGGTATTATCAGTTGGGAGAGTGCCACAAATACTTGCCTGGAGCCTTTAGCAAAGATTCAGAAACTAATCGTGAAGGTTATTATTAAGGTTCCATTAAGGACGAGTACTGATTTTATGTTTAAGAAATTAATGTTCCCAACTTAAAGAAAAAGAAAAGCATATTCAAAAAATATCCTGCTGCATCAATTATCCATATGTTTGAAGAAAGAACAAGCACTAGAGCCCTAAGACAGTCACATGTAAAATCTTTTAATATTCCAGTATCTAAAACCTCTTATGGACAATAAGTTTTAAATTCCCTACCTAGTGACATCAGAAATACGCAAAACAAAAGTTCCTTCAAAAGTAAGAATATTGATCACCTCCAATAAACCTGTCAGCTTCTTAATTATTTAAAACCTTTAATTTAGAATACTTTTGAATAAATGATTAAATTTTAATCTGTTAATCCGTAAATTGCCATCTCAACTAAATACATATTTATCTTGTACACAAATAGTCCGAAAACCTATAATTACTTCTTCTTCTCCTATCGGAGATTGGCTTTCATCAGGGCAATCTTCACCCTGCAGACTTCAGCCCGGAGCAATTCTGTGGAACTGCACTCGCGCAAGTTACGTAGATTGTAAAATGCAGCACTTCCTTTGGCTCATCTTCCAAATTTTCCCCAGATTATCAAATGGTTGTATTCTTTTTATTTATAATACAACCAAGATATTGAAGTTTTCTTAATTTTATAGCTAGTAAAATTTCACATTATACCAAACCTAATAACTTATAAAACGGTAATTTTTTTTTATACTATTGTATGAAGCTATAACTTTGTGGTTATCCATTATAATCAAATGAAACAATCAAAGTTTGTAAACAATAATTATTAATCTAAAACACTCATCCAAATAGAAAAAACCTTCCAAGCAAAGATAAATGTCGCCGGCAGGACTCGAACCCGCACCCTTCTAATGTCCGGTCAGATGCTCTACCGTTGAGCTACGTCGGCTTATCGCAAACCCGCCAAGTTAATCAATATATAATAGTGTTTCATTCAATAATTACTGTTTTTATTATATTTCACCTGTAAACAACCAACTTTATTAGTATGAGAAAGGCTTGTAACGGCTAAATCCCCTCAAATAGATGGCGTCGAGACAAATTATGTCTACATTTTATTGGTGAAAATTGCTTTGACTTGTCAAATATTTATTAATTGATAAACTAAAGTTCTTAAAACTTAAGACAAGATTTTTGTGCATAGCGCAAAGGGTAACAATTATTATTTTTATAAACAATAATTATTAATCTAAAACACTCATCCAAATTGAAAAAACCTTCCGAGCAAAGATAAATGTCGCCGGCAGGACTCGAACCCGCACCCTTCTAATGTCTTCGGTAGAGCATCTGACCGGACATTAGAAGGGTGCGGGTTCGAGTCCTGCCGGCGACATTTATCTTTGCTCGGAAGGTTTTTTCAATTTGGATGAGTGTTTTAGATTAATAATTATTGTTTATAAAAATAATAATTGTTACCCTTTGCGCTATGCACAAAAATCTTGTCTTATGTTTTTAAGAACTTTAGTTTATCAATTAATCAAAGTTTGCTTTAACCACATTTATTTTTCACGCCTACCGGTTTTCGAACATTAATTTCCTGCCTATCGATTTCGGAACGAAATTTCGGAGCAGTAATTTCGACATTAGAATTAAAGAACATGTCTTAAAAATATTATTTTTTTTTCCGAATTCGCTAATCATATTATTACAAGCGATCATAGTTTTGATGAAAATACGTGGATAAATATTTTTCACATTTATTTATTTATTCTCAAATTAAAAACAAAACAAAAACATTAATAGTAATGGTAAACGCTTAAATAATTTAGAAGCCTTGGATATTAAGAAATTCCTTAATAACAATTAGTCTATTATTGACAATAAAAAAAACCTAACTTACGGCCCCATTTTAAATATGTTTAGTTTTAATACAGTTTTTTATTTCAATGGGTAACATATTTAAACAGCTAGGAATCATGTGATCTAAAGTTCTTTGTCCAAATTTGTTTGTATGCTTAGGAATCATTTATTCTACATTAAAATTGAGGCGAGTATTGTAAGTGTGCTATAGTCTATTTATATTACACGAGTATATAGGGTTATTAACGTGCTGAAAGATAATTTTGTACCACAGAATTGATCTTACTGAAAAAAATTTGAGAATCTGCTAAAAATATGGAATATTACGCCTTTTCTCGTATAAACTTTTATGAAATAATAATTTAACCAATGAATTTAGCACTGATTGAACACAATTGATGTTTATTTTACAGGAAAGTCCCCGGGCTGTAAAATCGCTTAATGTTTTTAGGAACATTTAAAAGATTCATACAAATGTCTTTCTTAAGATTCATAATTTTTGCACACATCATATATTGGGTTATTTTTTCAATTGAGAGAAAAAAACAGTTAATTTTTTAAATTTTCTACATTTTCATCTGTTCATCATATCGTAGAGTCTAAGAAATTATCAAACGTCTTTATTTGATTTATTTTTGTACCATTTTCTTCTCGATAAATGGAATACATCTAAAAGGGCATATTTAATTCTTGATACGAAGTGTAAACACAAAAGCACACCGAGCGTCGCACGTCGTCTGCGAGCTTTCCTGTGCTGGAAACATAGCGATACTGCGAGCAGCCAACATGAATAGAACGGGAAGCAAAGGACTCTTGGTGAATCGCTGAAAAGTAGCGATTAGTTCTTTGCCATATTCTGTGCCACGACGAAATAATGTACACCAAAAAGTATACAAGAAAAAAAGGGGGTGAGATGAAAGACGAATGAATTTCCCGGTGGAGGAATTTCTGTAAAATATGTTTTTTTTTTCGTCTTTAAAAGATCTGACCTTAGTATCAGGGGAGAAGGGTGGTAGTTCAGAATCGATACGTTGCTTGTAAAATGATTTTAGCCGTGTCTGCTGGCCAGATCTGAAGAGCCAGATACTTCCCAACTTTCCTCTTCCGTATATCCTTCCCGTCTTCACTACTCCCACCCTTACAACATACCCTAAATGGAGATGCCACAAGCCTGGCTTTAGACTTTTTTAATAATTTTTTTTACGTTTTGCTGACCTTAATGCAATTATTGATTAAATTACTTCGTTTGATACTAGGTGGGAGTTTGTTGTATAATTTTACAGGTAAAAATTCAAAGCTTCTTTGCCCAAAAGTAGTATTACATTTAGGCACATTTAGCTTGTCTAGTTGATTTGCTCTGGTATTATAATTATGAGGAGTCATGGCTAGTTTGTCCCCTTTAAGATGATGAACTAGAACATTTTTGGCAAAGACTTTTTGAATACTTGGAACGTCTAAATGTTTAAAAGTTTGGGAGAAGTTGGAATTCTGTGTGGTATTCACATAGAAACATGGTACACAGAGTTATTCAAATCTGACACACGTGGTCGGTCCAGGCTTTTTCCTTTACAGAGACATCCAGTTTGCTCAAATTGGTGATACCGACGACAAATGCTCTCTCTAGTTGGAGGTTCAATGTTAAAGTGAAGACAAAAGGTACCCTACACTTACAGTTTTTTTGTTATTATTTTTATTTACATATATATGTAAATAAAAATATATATATAAATATATATATTTTTTTTATACACATGCATTAACACAAACAATGTACAAAGGTTTAGAACTTTTTTTTTATACATATACAACATATACAATTTTTTTTAAATATTTATTATATATACTTCTGAACACATGCACATACACCTACGTGTAATGTATATAATGCAAAAAATCCCACATGGGCAAGGCCAGTGCATGGGTATACCTGGTATCAGTTAGTGGCAGTATATTTGTATTAATACGTGGATATTGAAGGTCAGTTAAATAGAAATCATAAGTAAATAAGAAAAAGAAAATGAAAATAAAAAGAAAAGAAAATAAAGAAAATATACAATTATAGCAGGTAAAGGTTGATGTATTTGGTTTTAATCCAGTTTTTTATAACTTTTGTGTGTGTGTTTAAAGAAGATATGTTTGGACACTTACATTCTGTAGATAGAATGTTGTTTACTCGGTTTTGCAGCTGACGCGAAATGACTGCTTGGCGGCGCGAGCACTATAGCTCGTATAGCGTAGGTATATTTCAGGTAATATAGCGGTATGAAATTGATTCCGTCATTTTCAATAACGCTTTATGATGGATTAATATTGTTTCATTATTTAATTCGTATTATCACGAAGCATTGCAATTCTTCAAGCTTGACCTTCAACAACCTCGTGTAGGACCTACAGAAGTAGCATGCAGTTGTTCATAAATTTATTATGTTCCCGCGACCTTATAATTAAGGGAAACTATTAAAGCGCACTGCCAACAAATTTGCCAAGTTATTTAACGTGTTGTGGGGTACGAGCATATAGGCTAAAGAAATACCATCCAATAGCATGACGTGTAGGAAACGACATTCATCACGCTCAATTGACCACTAAAGACCTAATTATTAATATGGTTACCCTTATGGTGTATAATACTAAAAGAAAACAAAAATTCCAACTCAACTAGATTCAAAGAACATATCCGATGTTATAAAATTTAAGCACCTTTTCAAAATTCGCAGAACATTTGTTAGTGAATAATATCGTCCCGCTTGACAACAAGGAGCCTAAACCCTTACATATAGAATTAAAGGATTTTATATTAAATTTACTTGAACAATTATAAATTAATAAACGAACGAATGATCCTAATAAAATATTAAATTAATAAAGTGAAGGAAATTATTTACTCATCACTTTTGTTTTTTTTTTTTTTTACAGAACTCTACACAAGAGGTCCTGAGGGAAATAATTTCACTCAAGGCCTATATTATCTTTATGAATATTGTGTGGCGGGTCTTTTAGAGGATAGGTAAGAGTGAATGTTGTAGGATGGAGGAAACACAGAGGCTGGCAGATCATTCGACAGCCGAGCTGTTGAGCTGTCTCATGTGACAAATGTCAACCGTGTGAAAATGTTGGGCGCGCGTTTGGCGTGTTTCACTGGTACTGAAGGGATCATTGACGTTAGTTCTTCAGAGCATCTTCCATTAAAATAGCGGTAGAACAAGAACAGTATTCCCACCTGACGTCTGTTCTCCAAAGATTGTAGTACATTTGTTAAGATAGGGGAATCTCTCAAACGAACCGCCCATTTCTGCACAGAGTCAAGAGTTTTTTCAGATATTTTGGAGCTCCTGAGCAGAGGTGGCTACCAAATTCTATACTGGGGCGCACTTGCGATTTGTACAGGGTCAGCAGTTGTGTACTATTAAAGTATCTGCGGGCTCTGTACAGTACGCCCAGGTTCTGAGAGGCTAACTTTACTCTGGCTTCGATGGAGCCCCCGTACGTGAGCTGGTCACTTAAGGTTACACCAAGCATATCAATGGAGGGCTTGTTGGGAAGATTGCTTCCATTAAAGAAGACTAGATTGTCATTTCGATCCCTTCTTTTTTGATTTTTTATATGAATACCGCACAAGAGTCCCAACTGCTCCCAACCGTCTGGTGCCAGTGAGACTATGCCATCCCCAATTCGGGAATTTTGTGAGGCTGAAGGTATTGGGGAGGGGAAGGAGAAGGGGAAGAGGGAGGTGGGGAAATACCTGGCTATTCAGATCTTGTAACCAAACACGGCTAAAAGCCATTTCAAGCAACGTTTCAATTCTGAATGGTGGTCTTTCACCAGGACGATACTGAGAGTATCTTCCACTCTGGAACGTGCGCAAATATACTATATATTATTTTTAAATTAATTAATTGTGAAACAACACAAATTAATTAAATAAAATTTACTTGTGCACGCCGGGATTTGAACCCGCGAACTTTGGATTCGTAGTCGAGAGCCTTACCCCTCTACTATGGAGGCCGTCATGTAATCAGACATGATTGAGTCTTTGAAACATTAAATTCGACGAGGTTTTTCTTACCCCAAGAGGAGACCCTCTCGAGATAACGGTCCATTCTCTGTTTCAAAGCCCTTCTTCCTCAGTATGTTCAAATTATCTAAACAACACTTTTAAATAAATCAATTAGGAAACATTACCATTTAAATGCGGAGAAAACACATTATAAATGTAAAAACCTCACAGAATAGAGAATTTGAATTATTTTCAAAACTAAATCGGTTTTACCGATAAAAAAAAAAACCCTCCCAAATTTGAATTAGGCGGGAGTAAATAAAATCATAGAGATAAGTCGTCACAATGTGGATTAACCACAGTTTCAAAATGAACTCGAACGTCGAAACAGCTGTAGCAATAAAAAAAATAAACACCTAAAAATACTTGCAGAACTTAATAATAACATTATAAAATTTTATTTACAATAAAAAAATAATAAAATTACATCTATACTGGTGAATGGAACGGGTGAGCTTGGAATGTCACGAAGTCGTATGTCGACTTTACACAGGTTTACAAGGTAGTCGCATAATGCAATAAGCTCTCAGTATCGCCCTGGTGAAAGACCACCATTCAGAATTGAAACGTTGATTGAAATGGCTTTTAGCCGTGTTTGGTGACCAGATCTGAAAAGCCAGGTTATTACCCACCTTCCTCTTCCCCTTCTCCTTCCCCTCCCCAATACCGTCAGCGCCACAACATACACCAATTCGGGATGGCATAGTCTCACTGGCTCCAGACGGTTGTGAGCAGTTGGGACTCTTGTGGGGTATTCATATAAAAAAATAAGAATTATTTATGTAACCGTCAAACTTAGAAGATAAATGAATTAAAAATTACTTTGCACTCACCACTTTATTAAAACACATATCTACATGTTTCGAAGGCGATGCTTTCTTCATCAGGAATATATAAAATACTGAAAAATAGTAATGTCAAGTATAGACAAACGATAAACATAGAACACAATAATGTTAGAATACATAATTTATAAATATAAAAAAAATATTTGATTATTCATTAAATTTATTTCACTATTAACGCTGTTTCTGATTTCTAAGATTATAAATAAATGATGTAAACAGTGGAGAAAAATATTGTTTTTTAATAATTAAATCATCCCAATTACTTTCCAACCAGCCTTTTATACCAATAATAAAATTTAAAAATACCATTTCTTTAAGTGGTTGGTTACTTTGTGGCGTCATTATTAATTAATTCATTAAAAAATGTACTTTGTTCACACCACTTTATAAAAATACTTAAATATATCTACGTGTTTCGACATCATTGCTATCGAAACATGCAGAGAAGTAGTAGTATCGAAATGCATCATGAACATATGAATACCAAAAAATAATTTCAAGTATAGACAAATGATAAAAATTAAAACACAATAATTTAAGAATTTACAAATTATAAACATAAACAAAAATTGATTAAAGTAGGTAAGTAATTAATCAAAAATTCATTTTTTTTTAAAAACATTGAAATAAAATGTATATTAGAAATTAAAAAAAATAAATTATTATTATTATTAATATTAATATGAAAATAAATTCAAGAATACCATTTTTTTAAGAAATTATAAACTTAGATGAATTTATAAATCTACCCCATTAGGCAAGAAATCCCCAAGGGAGTTCAGAAAATTAATTTCACGTGCGCTTGTTTAATTCGTACAGTGGTTCCTTGCAAACGAGAAGTACTCCAGGATTATAATTATTGTTTTTCCGAAAGCCGTCCATAAAAGAAATATTAGTTGATTACATGCGAGAAAAATAATAATAAAAGCTAGAGTACATTTGTCGACGACACGCGCCCCACTCCTGCGGCCGCCCACCCCTCTGCGCCGGGTAACAATGTCCCTCTGATTGGGGTTTTCGCCAGCTCAGAGGGAAAGCCTTACTACACGATCGCACCTTTTATTTGTCGCCCATTTCTTCGAGCGAAGCTTCTCGTGTGGGCACGCCATCTTTATTAGGTAATTGTAAACAATCTACACGCAAAGGCACGAGTTGAGTGTGCACCGCGCTACGTGATCCCGCTACGCTGTCTACGTCTTACAACTGGCTTGCAAATAAATAACGTCTTTAATTGAACCACGGAGTATTTATTCTAACGTCACATGGATGGCTAGTAAAGACTTATCGATACATCGAGCATCTGAATTATTAGCTAGCCCGTCTTGAGCAATTGACGTGAACGCTCAATTGATAGCACCCTAGTTCGGCAATAAGGAACTCCAGTACATTTTTCTTTCTAATGTTAGTATCCATAGTTAAAATAATTTTCAATGCTTAAATTTTTCGAAGCCCGCCAAAACACTACAAATCTATGGCCGGTCGGTTTTGATCAGTTTTGAGGTTAGAATGTCAAATGTCAAAACAATGATGAGCTTAACTGTACATACTTTTATAATCTATTCATGGTAAACCATAACTAAACATAAGTAATAAAATTAAGTACCTTATTAGAAACTTTAACTTAAAGAATAGTAATAATATTGAGCAATAACAATATTTTAACATCCGCATTGATAATTGGTTTGCTTATGAATACTCTAATTTATTTCATTAAAAATAGTTGTTTATATTGAACAATAGATACAGAGCTTAAAGTCAAACAACTTAAGTTTAAATTTTGACAAAACTAAAAAACTTATTTAAAATACAAAACAAAATCGAAAGATTCCATACTAATCCAAAAAGAGAATGCGCATGTGACGTCAGATGTTCTAAATGCAAAGGTACCAATATAACACGGTGTTTTGATGAGATGATTTTTAGTCACTTTTAAATAATGATTTATAAGTTCTACGTGTGATTATATATAATGAAAGTTATATATTCAGAATCAGCGTTTTCTGATATATATGAATGCATATATTTAAAGCCATTATATTTTTCACTGGAGTGCTTTATTGTAAAATCTCTTAACAAGGTTGGTATATTTTAATTATTATATTAAGAAGATAAATTTATTGTATTGAATAATAACGACAAGCATTAACAAATTAGGATTTGTTACCAACTGAAATG
>JAHDVE020000033.1:0-90932 GCA_022606495.2 Halesus radiatus
ATCTCCCAGACAGAATATATTAACTATCCTTTTCGAGTGTGTCGTAGTAATCTCCAAAAATTCTAATTTAACTTTTACTCCGGTGCACTCAAAAAGCATAATTTTAACCTACGGCTAAACAAATTAAATACAAAGAATACCTACTATAAATATATACATATTGTCAGGTAACACACCATCAGACCGGTAACCGATTTAACTTTCATTTAGAGTATTCGGAATTATTAGAGGTAATTAACCGATATACCGTAGCGACAACAATAATATCCGATATATATGTATATATCATGAAAATTCTTAAGTTTAATTTTCGAGGTACACTATTGGTATGTACCTATGTAAAAAATAATCAAAATTATTATAAAAACAACAAAAAAAAAATCAATCCCCGTTTTTTTTTTTTGTTGTTTATTTTGTTAGGGCGCCACTGATCTAAAAGATCAGAGAAACAAATAATATGTTTCTATTCTAGTCTAATGAGGATAAGTGTCAAAAAATATCATCAATAAATTAGAATTTGTGTTTATTCTGAGCCTGTATTGAAGGTACCAAACTCCAGTACATGTGACCACAATAACAACTTTAAAGAAACAAGTGAAGCGACATGAAGGGTTGGTAGTCCCACATGCTACCACACTGGCTTCTTACAAGAAAATTAACCTAATACTTAATCTAAACGAACTATATCCTTAACATGAAAATTACCTACTACTTTGCCTTGCATATCCGCAAGGGTATAAACTAAGTTAGAGACTTTGGTTTTAACAACATTTTGTACAAACCTCGGAGCTAATTTATGAGAAAAGAAATTGGGTCCACTGGACTGGACAAAATTTTTCCGCCACACAATATCTCCCACCTCATAATTTACCGATTTGCGACGTAAATTATAATGCTTTGCATTCTTTCTATAAGCCTGTAACAGAGCCTCTGAAACTTTTTCATATATAGGAGCCAAGTCCTCTAATTTCTTAGCAAAGTTTTCTCTTGATTCTTCTAGACTTGAGTCCGATACGCCTGTCGAGACATAATTTTTGTGAAAATTACCATTAATGACCTGTTCACGACCGTGCATCAAGAAGAAAGGCGTATAACCTGTTGCAAAATTTACCGAATTATTTAGGGCTGACTGACTATGTGGCAGAAATCTGGACCAATTACGCTGGTCAGACTCGGACAAAATAGACAGTGCTGTACCTATTGTTTGGTTATAGCGTTCGACGACATTGTTTTGAGGTGTGTAAAATGCGTTGTAAAAAGGTGGAGGCACATTATAATCAGACAGTAACTGTTTAAATTCTTTAGATATAAATTGTTTACCGTTGTCGCATGCAAATGTTTGTGGAACGCCATGAACAAGAAAAATGTGCTGTTCTACATTTTTTACAATACTTTTTGTGGTAGCATTTCTAAGCGGAAAAATCCAGGTATATTTAGAGAACACATCTACGATTGACAATATATACATAAACCCAGAGTAACTACGTGGCAGTGGACCGACTAAGTCTATTGAAAGCATTTGCATGGGTCTGGTTACAATCTTAGGATTTGAAGAGATGCCCGCTGGCGCAGATGTATTGACGACTCGTCCGATGATTGTCGCATATTGTACAAGTTACGCGACGCCTGCACTTGTGCATCTTCACGTTCGTAACGCGCTAGTAACAATTGCTGCAGATCTCTCCACGTCAGATTGTCTTTACATATAGAGCGAAACCATGTAGCTGCTTTTCCTTCCAGCAAATCACCAAATCCGAGGACAACATCCTCTATTTTTGTTCTCCTGCTTCTACACAATTCTTTTATCTTATACAAGAAATCTCTGACGTCAGAGGTTCCGTCATATTTCAAATCCCATTTGTAAACTCCTATCTCGCCACTTGTTGAATAATAATAATTATTTGTTATATTCGTAACCTGAGATTCCGTGGGTTTATTATTTGAACCTAAAACTTCTTTTTAAGAGACGCGTTAAATTTACGTGCTTGTGCCCGCATATCCGCAAGAGTCGCCTCCGGAACGATTTCTTTTTCCTCTAAAATAGTGGACAATTCCTCTTTCGAATAACTGTTAATGTTGTTAATCTCCATTGTAAACAGAATTAAATTACTTATTTATAAATTATCCGAGACGCAAACAATCGTGTACACGCAACACCATCTATTGTCAAAATCATGAATCATTTTAATTTCATTTATTTAAATTTATTTGCATTAGTTTTAGTTACCGACGCCAGGAAATGCCTGTGTCGCAAAAATAATTACCGTTTCTTTCAAGAATAACAATGTCACAAATATGCCAAAAATTACGACAATTAATATTTACCAACCTTCTAATGGCGTGATCGCTGACCTCATGTATGCACACATATACATAAACAATATTATGATATAATTAATAATATTTCTGTATCAATCCATACATCACACCACACGAACTTCACCCATCAATTCCCGAGTCCGTGTCCATAATATCTTAAATATTATTCACAAAAAACGTTGAGGCGCCATAATGTAGCGTAAAATGATACGACGGCTAATGTTCTCTCATCTCAAGATTCGTGGGTGAGAATGATGGTGAAGCACAGGGAAGTGGGATGTATTGATTGATACAGTAAATAAAACCCTTGTAAAAGGAAAGAACATAAATTTAATGATTCTATAACCACGTCTATCATGGTTTAGCAAAGAAAAGAGTAAAGAGAAGGATTGATCCCAACACGAAAAGGTTCAAACAATAATTGATGGCTCTCATGGTCCGACTCCTCTCCTCAGCATCATGGAAGGCCACTCCAGGTCCAGATGCTCACCGATCGTAGTAATCTCCAAAAAGAAGTCTAGGACGACTCTTCTGAAGCGCCATCCGCCATAGCCTCTTCCGTGGGGTCCAGACAATGGAATATGCAGATGCTACCTTATGTCCTTTTTGGTCCGCTCATCACTTCTTCCGAGATTTTCACCAAAGCAGCAGGCACGCGCGGTTTGGCTTCATCGCCTCACAATCCGGCCATCGATCAATCAATAAAACAAAAAACACACCCACTTCGGGCAAATTCAGTAGACGCCCTCCGACGTCAAACAAAATAGAAAATCAAATACATAATCTCTCCCCCAAAAAACACACGTCGATCACGACCGCTCCAGTCAGGTTATGTCGCCCGCCATGTTGAGTTGCTCCCTTCCGTCCCTCGTCTCCCATAGACATCCTCTCACCAATCTCTTCCGTAGACAATTATCCCAATCATAGACTCGGGGTCAGTATTTACGTTACAACATCTCCTGCTAAAATGTTTTGTTTTGATTAAAAACTAAACATTTTGCGTAGACAACAAGATGAGTTCAAGAATAATCTTTTGAATGATCATCATATTTTCATAGGTTGGAATAAAATACCATTGTTTTGTTTATTGTTTGAATAAAAAAAAAACAATGCAAATGTCAATGAATGTAAAATTAATAAGAAATATTTTGTTGTAAACCACTGTAATACAGTCAATGAATGTGTTTATCACGATGATTAAATATGCATAAGCACGACGTTCAATAAGCAAAAAATTAACGAAACACATTTTTTATTAGTTTAATTACACCATTTCAGTCACCGCATAAGCAAAATCACGTATTTTAATTCGTTTAAAATTTCATGTTTTTGTGTGGCTTTTAGGTTTTTTTTATTTACAAAAAAACCCAAACTAAGAACCTAAAAACCCATTTTATGTCTAATTAAAACATTGCATTATATATAAAGTAGGTTTTAGGTTTTTAGTTTGTTTTTTTTTTTAATAATAATAATAACTAACAAGAAAAAGACGTGCTTATATGCATATTTAACTCAGGATGTTTACTTCCAAAAATTCTTAAAATAATTCTGTAATCCTATTAGAAATAGAATTCAAAATAAAAAAATACATTACGGTTAAATAAATTATTATTATTACTTTTTTTACGGTAACTCCACACAGAAGACCCTGAAGGAAATAATTTCCTTCAAGGAATATATCATCTTTGGGGATGCTGTATGGAGGGTCTTTAATAGGATAGGAAGGAGTGATCTTGGGTCTTGAAGAGACCCATGTTGTGGGATGGAGGAAACACAGAGGCCGGCAGATCATTCCACAGCCGAGCTGTTGAACACAGGAACGAGTCGTAAAAGCGACCCGTTCTGATACATAAGAAAAACTTCTTATAATAAAATAATATAATTTCACTCAATACACATAACCTAAAAAGGCCCGTCCGATTTATGACGAAGCACCATCGGACGGGACGCATACTTACCGTCCGGCGATTTTAAAAAATGAAACAAACCCTTCCCCGCCTTCCCCTCTTCACCCGCGAGAGGAATGTTTTCCAACGATTGCGGAAGACAAAAACATTGTGTATTTACACAAAAATGTGTGCGGTAACGCCCCTTTGTTAAATGTTTTCAAAAAACAGTCGCAGGAGACGCGGCTTAAGACCTGAGAGATAAAGTCGTGATTTTATTTATGAGTGTCGAGAAGTTTTTAATCAATTTATTTACAGTTGAATACAGTAATAATATAATGAGAGGATTCTTTATCAGCGTCTGAACTTACAACAATGGGTTAATCTGGGCCTCGAACACTTTATACTAGTAAATTTAATCTCAGTATGTTCACATTATCATAACAATACAACACATTTAAATAAATCAATTAAGACAACATTGTCAGTTAAATACGAGTAAACACATTATAAATGTGAAAACCTCGCAGAATTCAGAATTTTAATTGTTTTCTAACTAAATCGGTTTTACCGATAATAAATCATTACCCGTCCAAATTCAAAAGTAGTGGGAGTAAATAAAAACATATAAATAAGTCGTCACAATGTGGATTGACCACAGTTTGAAAATGGCCTTAAACGCCGAAACAGCTGTCACAATGATAAAAACTAAAAAATACTTGCAGAACTTAATAATAGCATTATTAAATTTGATTTCATTTTTTTTTTTTAAATTAAATTGAGTCTACGAATTAAACACAAAAACAATTTATCGTTGTAGAAAACAATATTAACTTAACCTAAATTAATTGCAAAAACGGAAAAAATGACAGAAAATAAAAAGATTTCAGTCGCCTCTGGGACTCGAACCCAGGACCTCTGCCTATCCGGGGCAACCGCTTAACTAACAAAAAATGGAGAATAATATTAACAAATCTTGAATTTGAGATATGATATCGATGAAGATGACATAAATTGAACTGGTCTCATTAGCTAACTTATCAAAATGAGGTTTTTAATTTCAATAAACATAATTAATAATTGAAAAAATATATATTAATACTATATACTTTGCTTCCGATCCTTTGCTCGGCCAATATTGACTTTTAAATTTACAGACTCCGGAAAAGTGTTTCCGGATCTAAAAAGGAATCTCAAAAGAAAGAAAAATAGATTTGTTGATTCAATCCTGTGATTTGGTGGATAAACAGTGTATTACCTTGAATATTTTTAGATTAAACAATTAAAAATTATGTACGGTACCCTCTAGATTTACAGCATCACAGGCGCCAAGACAACCTATGGGGAGATCCTTCAGAGGAGTGTGAACCTAGCCGAAGGTCTGAGAAAGCTGGGAGTGAAGAAGGGTGACGTCATTGCCCTTTCATGTGAAAACAGGTTCGAGTTTACCATCTGCGCAATAGCTGTCATGTTTGCTGGGGGTGTCAACGCCACCCTCAATACTATGTACACCAAAGGTGAGCTGTTATTTTTTCACGGTTGGTCTTTTACGTACGATATTAGTTTGGGTCGAGGAGGGACTTTTCTAATGCTCATCAGCTCGGCTACGAAATGGCTTTTGTGTTTCCTCCCCCCTCCGTCCTTTCTCTCATTTGAAATAACCCTCCGTGCAGCATGACCGAAGACGACTCCTTCGTGAAAGGCTTCGAAAGGCGGTTACAAACATGTTAACTGTTCGTGATATGTAGGATAGCTATTGGATAAATTATTCATAAAATTATCACGAGTTCCACCATGTGTGTGCCTTAATCCCTATCTGACAACTACAATATTTTTTTAGGCTGAGGAAACACGTTTGTGTAATTCATATTCATAATGTGGCCCATCCGTTTCTTCTTGTTTATATTATCTTCTTCAGTTATCTCGGCGTTTTTGCCGAAAACGTTGTTATCATGTAGGTATCATGGAAATAGCCTAAATCTCTTTTCATGTATTTATGGCCATAAAGATAATGATAAGAGAAGAATTTTTCTTAGAAATTTTCTTAAAAACTTGTTACTGACATCGTTTAAAATACAAGATGAACGTTTTTCCTAAATTAATGTCTTACCTGAATAATAATCGTTATAGATATAGGAGACAGTGTAGATATGAATTTCTGAAATCTGTGCTGTATTTACATAACGTTTTCAAAATTAAAATTTCCTAAATAACCGACATTTTATGTACATGCCATTTTGATCATTACATTCAAATATCTAGTGAATTTTAAGAATCATTTTACCGTTTATCCTGGTTGATGATTACAAATAAATGTCTAAACGCTTACGTAATCAAGTAAGACTTTTAATGCCAGTACTATCTATGCTTGTTAGCAAATATTTTAACAGAATTATACAAAGTGCGATGTGCATATCCACACACCTACATATTGTAAAGTAAAATGGCAGTTTCCGTTAGTTTGTTTAAAAAAATGTTATCAGTAAACAACTGAACAGTCGTCAACTCTTAAACATGGAAAATGAAACCTACAAAATGAGTATGAACCATCTCAAGTATCCAATTATGCACGAAATCAACGTAATATTTAGTAGGTCTTAAAGACGACGCCATGGTTACATGTTAAAAATTACAGGAAACCGTAAAGTCTGACCATGTTGGTTCTCCAGCGAAGCGACGCATAAGCCGACCGAGGAAAAAGTTGAAAGACTAGATAAAAGACGATTGGGGAGGAATGGCTGTGAACCGAATCCGGTGGAGAACATTATTTGTGAATTGATGTAACGCCATGAATATGAATGAACCGTGACGACTCTTAAATAATTGTAATCAATATCCATAGAACAACAAACCTTAAAAAAATGGTATTTTAATTCAAACACCAAAATTTAAGAAACGGTTTTTTTTTTTTCAGATGAATTACTCCACACTTTGAATATCTCAAAACCAAAAATGGTATTCTGTTCCTCGGCCACTATTCAGAATATTAGAAATATTCAAAGTTCCATTCCTTCTTTACAAAAGCTGATTGCAATAGACGTCGATAGAACCGATCGGAATATATTGCTATACGATGATTTGGTCAAACCCCAGGTGAATGTATCTACATACAAAGTAGCAAAAGTGGGCATCCATGATACTCTGGCCATCCTTTGCTCCTCCGGCACGACTGGAATGCCAAAAGGAGTCGTCATCACCCACCACAATTTTTCCATCGCCAATGGACACACAAAGTAAACACTTTGATTATCTATCTATTAAATGCCTCCCCCACGCTCTCGGACTCGCCCTCTCCAGACATTCCGAGGATCCAGAGAACGCGAGCATAATAAACACGCTGATGCCACCAGCCATCTTTATGAATTGTGTGTGTGTATGTTTTTTTGTCTTCCCTTTGGAATTACCGATTAAATATGGTTCAGTAATCATTCTGCCGATACCCTGAACACATTTCGAAGGAGCTTCTTTCGAGATATTTCTATAAATAGAAGATTGGACAAAGGCATTTCAAATCCAACCTTACAAAGTTTTGGATAATTGTTTACCGAACAAAGATTATTAGTACAGACTCATATTTATTATTACATATAGGAAATGGGCTGAAAACATTTTTTTTCCGGAAAAGGGGGGAAACGAAGTATTAGATTTGGCTTTCTACTAAAACTTTTTTTTTTTTTTTACAGATTTTTCGTTGAAAGAAACAAGCCCATATCCCAGCAATGTCTTTTATCGATAATGCCATGGTTTCACGCTTATGGCTTTACTACCCACTTGTTTGCACTGAACTTTCATCTGAGATATGCGTTCCTTCAAAAGTTTGCCGAAGAGGCTTTCCTAAAAGGGATTCAAGATTACAAGGCAAGTACAAGGTCACAAATCATGCCTTCTGGAATTTGGAAAGACCCGCTTTCAAAAATAGGCTTTTTCTATCATATTACTACAAAATTCTCTTGCCTTCAATTTAGCTTTTCACTCTTCCAGCCTCAAAACTAAATAAAAGAGATGCAGCAACTACTTCAAACTCTTCTCTGAAGCATTCATAAAAAAATTCTTAGTTTAGATATTTACCTTGAGCATTTTCTTTTACATGCGGGCTAAGAATTTTCTCTGGTGTCTGAATGATACTGTTCATTATGGTTACCATAATTTGTGATTGTTTCCAGGTGTCTCTATTATTTATGGTTCCACCGCTGATGGTTTTCCTAGCTAAGCATCCCTCGGTTGACAAATATGACTTGTCCAGTCTCACGGATATATGGTGTGGAGCGGCACCACTGTCCAAAGAATCAGAGATGGCGGTGACCAAAAGAATTGGAGTGAAAAATATCCTGCAAGCCTATGGACTCACCGAGACAACGCTGGCGGTATTACATAACAGCATGGCGGGCATCACAAAGACTGGATCATGCGGAAAATGTGTTCCAGGAACACAACTAAAGGTACACAGTATTGTAGCTGCACCCTTTTACTTAAATGCTAAGACACCGAAAATACCGCCATCGACAGATTCAATTAAGTTGTTTCGTTTGTTTTTAACCAATATATGATTCGTTTTATCAATAGTCATATTTATAAATTACGAGGAATAGGAATTTGTGTAATTAATCAAACATTCAACATTTTAAAAATTATCCTTTGCTTAGAATGATTATATTTTGATCTCAGGGGTGCGGCATATTAATAATTAACTTATTTGTCTGTGCACCATTCCGTTGCTTTAATTATAGTTCACGGTTTTTGAATCCCCTATTTTGGCATTTTATCCAGCTGGCTTCGTTGTTTTCACGTTTCAGGTCATAGACCTGAGCACCGGAGAAGCGCTAGGACCCAATAAGGAAGGAGAAATATGTGCAAAGGGACCTTTAATAATGGCGGGATACCGTGGAGATACCGTTTCAACCCAACTAACTGTAGATCTCGATGGCTGGCTGCACACTGGAGACATTGGTTATTATGATGAGGAACAATACTTTTACATTGTGGATAGACTGAAAGAGTTAATAAAATACAAAGCTTTTCAGGTTCGTAGTGGTTTTTTCCTTATTATCTCTTAACGCTAGAATGGAATCGAAGAAAATCCATTGGCTCCGGGCTGTTGGAAGTCCTCAGTATTGTATTTAAAAAAACACCAGTAAATGTAAATGATTGACTGCTGAAATAATTTAGTTTACAAAGTTAGTCTATGTGCTTTTTTCTGAGACATCAGTATTATTCACGCTTCATTATTACAATGAAACGTGAATTTTTCCGGAAGTGTTCTTCCTTAGCCCATTAATGGAAGCGAGAAGTATATTTTACTCCCATTTTAAAGTAGTCGTTTTTCTCCTATCTTTGATTGATCTTTATCGTTTAGGGTAATATATATTGCGATCACTCATAATGAACATATTTATTGCTAAAATTGATCAAAACTAAGCATAATTCACTCGTTTATTGTGTCTGAAATGCGATCCGTAAATTTCACTCAATGGTTCCCACCATAATGAGACGTAAAATTTCCGCAGTAAATAAAATATTAAACTTACTACTACTATGAAGACATCGAACAAAACAGCAATTGTGGAAAGAAGTGTAACAAAAACGGATATGTTCATTAAAAACGCGTTTTTTTAAGGATCTGAGTCACTAGGGTGGAAAAATTATTTGAAATGTTAATCCTGAACGGGTTTTATTCAGCAATATTCTATTTTGCTTTTGCTTTCACTTTGAAGAATAATTAACTAAAAAACATTATTTTAGTGATTACAGTAATTAAAGAAGGTTGACTTTACAAAAAAGTTTTCCGAGCCCTGGTTTAAGACACCGCTTTTAATATTTAAAAAAAAAAAAAATTTCAGGTTCCTCCTGCCGAACTTGAAGCCATTCTTTTACAAAATCCAGAAATCAAGGATTGTGGAGTGGTTGGTCTACCTGACGAAGCAGTGGGGGAACTTCCTCTTGCCTTTATCGTTCTTCAACCAGGGTCAAAACTGACAGAACAACAAATCAAAGATTTTGTGGCAAAGAAAGTTTCCTATCATAAAAGGCTACATGGGGGTATCATATTCATCCAAGAAATTCCTAAAAACCCAAGCGGAAAAATCCTAAGAAGAGAATTAAGAATATTGCTGAAGACTGTTAAAAAGTCAAAGCTTTAATGACAACACTGTCTGTTAAATATACTGTAATTAATAGAAATATTTTTCATCGTTCTTCACAGTGAATGGAATCTTGGAATCACATAAAATTGGGAGATATTTTTCATAATAGTAAAGTAGGTACAGTATGCACACTGTATCAGTGGCGTGCAGTCCATAAATACTGAAAAGCTGTACCTACCCTGATAAAAACAAACCTTAGAATGGAATTGGAAGATTAAAAAAAAGACTTATTTCTTTTAATAGTATTATTTTTCCATGACTCTTATATGCTCATTTATTCAACAGGTCACAACAATCAACGAAATTAGATGATAAAATGACCATATTCAATGCACATTTCATACCCAAACAACGAACAGCCTACCTTTGGTCGTAGAGCAATGCACGTCAAAGTAGTGTACATGCATGCAGAAGGTTTTCAAAATATTTCATGAAGTTTGATATTCAGGACATAATTGAGAACACCGTAAAATACCTTAGCTTAATAACCTACCCTACACGTAAACCCTCTATGAAAAAAAAAACACTTCATAATAAATAAAAAATTTGGTGAAGAGTTGTACCTGCTACTTACTAGTTGGTGATATGAACAATGTGACAACACAAATTGTAGACGCTTGTGATCAAATATATTAAATACTTGGGACATATACTAAGGTATGAGAGATACGAGCCAGAAAAACCATTAATAAATTGTCAGGGTAGTTCCGCCACCGGATGTACCGATCATTTTAGAAAACTGCTCCTTATTCATAGAGCCTTATACGTGCATCTATGCTATGGACACAATTCCCATGGTTCATGTTGGGGGTTTTCTACAAAAATGCCGATTGACACCTTTTTGCACAATGTTGGCTCAGGTTTGCGACCACATTAAACCACGCCCGGTTTACATTAATTCTCTTTTTACACGGGGATACGTTCTACGAAACACAACGTAAAAACAAACCGTTTTAAAAATGTAAGTAGGCACACCATGTTTTGGAAAAGGGGAGAAACTTGGCATTAATGGGAAACTATTATCCTGGTTTGAGAGTTACTTACTTAGGCGTCAGTTAACTGTCTGTATCAATGATCATTTATCATACACTTTCGAAGCTACCAGTGGCTTACCCCAGGGTTCGCATCTTGGTCCCATACTTTTTAATTTATTCATAAACGACGTAACAAACATATTCACCCGTGTTCTCATTTTAGTGTTTGCTGATGACATGAAGATATATAGAATTATTGATAATATCGAGGACTGTCTGTTGCTTCAATCTAATCTTAATAGCCTTTACGACTGGTGTCTTAAAAACAAATTAACTCTTAATGTAAAAAAATGCCAACTTATGAGATTCCACAGAAAAAAAAACCACTGCTGTTTACTTACTCTCTCAATAATCACACCTTATTATCAGTTGATGAAATCAGAGACCTTGGTATAACCTTTGACACTAAATTAAACATATTAATAATATAACCAGTAAAGCAATGCAAATGCTAGGATTTGTCTTACGGATTTCAAAGGATTTCAAAAATTTAAACACTGTCAAATTACTGTACACTTCTCTTGTTAGAAGTCAACTAGAATTTAACTCCAACATTTGGAATCCTTACTACAGCGTACATGAAAATTCCCTTGAGCGAGTCCAACATAAATTTTTATGTTACATTAATTTTAAATTGGGAATACCCATCGAAAACATTAATTACCTCTCTCTGTTACAATTAATGGGACTCGATACATTAAAAGAAGAATTTGTTCAGACCTATTTTATTTATTTAAAATTGTTAACAACTTGTTGAACTCCCCTGAACTTCTCTCATTAATATGTTTCCATGTACCGGGTCGAACAGTACGCTACAAATTACCTTATCATTGTAACAATATAGGATCAAACGCTGAACTCAATTCCATAATGAATCGTCTGCATGTACTTGGTAATAAATATGTTTTAGACGATGCTATAAATATTGAAAGGATATCAACGTACAAATATTACTGTATTAAAGCTGTTTGTCAGCGCTGCGATCATAATTAAACTTACTATTGATTGTATTCACTCCTCAACACACAGTTTGCGCCATTGCACATTGTTATTATTTCTTATTTCTATGTTCATAATTGTATTGCACTGTTTTAACTTGTTTTATGTAAAAGCCCTAAGGGCGTAAATAAATAAATAAATAAATTCTAATTCTAGAACGGATATTTCCATTGGATACATTCCGTTGACGGTGTTATGTCCAAACCGCGTAAAAACAGAATTGACTGTAAATTCACTCTTATTTTCTGTATCAATTTCATTTAGATTTAAATATAAAAATAAAACAATATTAAGCAGACATGATACTGTTTTTTTATAAAATATTTTTCTAATAGAATCAAATTTGAACAAAAGATATAAACAAAAAGCCGCTTGTTTTTCTATTCAGGATGAATTTCTAAAGTTTTCGTATACCATTTTTGAAACGTACCTTCAAAATATTCTTATTAACTATAAAAAAATCTACTTATTTGACATCTAACAGCCATATAATTTAAAACAGTAGAGCCGGCTGCCTGTTAACTGACAAATTTTGACAACCTCCATGGTCGAGATCGAGGGGTAAGGTCCTCGACTACGAATCCGAAAATTGCTGGTTTGAGTTAAGTACATTTTATTTAATTAATTTGTATTATATTACATTTAATTCATATTAAATAATATGTAATACCAGTACATCTATATTTGCGGCACGTTCCAGAGTGGTGGACACTCAATATCACCCTGGTGAATGACGCCATTCAGAATTGAAACGTTGCTTGAAATGACTTTAACCGTGTTTGGTGACCAGATCTGAATAGCCTGGTACTTCCCCACCTTCCTTTTCCCCATCTCTTTCCCCTCACCACACCCTTCAGTCTCACAACATATCCCAATTGGGGATGGCATAGTCTCACTGTCTCCGGTTAGCATGGAGCAGTTAGGACTCTTGTGCGGTATTCGCCTTGAATTGTTTTTAAATAAAGCATAGGGTTACTGAAAATGTTCAAATTATCTAATGAACCCTAAGTTTTACCATTGACATAATAATGTATCAATTTACGGCAAGAGGATTATTTTCACATGTTTCCATTACGAGCTTAAAACGCGAACGTAGATCTAATTTATTTGAGGAAGGTATTTAATGTTTTTTTTTTTTGCATTTCCGCATTCTCAATAGAAATTTTTTTTATAGTGGTTTTTTCTAAGGCAGTTGAAAATGTATCTGTGAGGGCCATTGCGTAATTTATTTATTAGTATTATTTTTTTCTGTAATAAAAATAAATAAATTTATATATTTATGGGTTAGACGTCCATCTTACCTTAACAACGTGATATGATTGGTTACAACAGCGATAAGCAGACAGCTAATTAGCGTAATGCATTTTATTTGAGTAATGCACGCGGGGCCGGTTCCACACAAAAAAATTATGATTGGTAAATTTTAGGCTAAAAACCTAACTTAATTGAATTTTTTGTAAGTAAGGTATGGCATTTGTCTACTACCTACGCTTGGTAGAGTTTTTTTTTGTTTTAATTATAAAAACCACCAAAAAGCAGAAATTAGAAAAAAACTGCTAAATTCGTTGTTGAGATTTATTATAGTCCATCATATTAATTGATCTGTCTTATTCATGATAATAGTAATGATTGTACGTATAACCTCGCAATGAACTTGAATAACTTTTATGTGTTGTGATCATGTAATAAAGTTGATGTAAATATTATTGTAACAAATTTAATTAGTGATGTTCTGTAAATGACATATCGATGTATGTATTCTATGGAAATATTGATTGATTGGGTTTGAGAATTTTACATAAAATATTTTGCCAATTGAGTCATGAATTTGCTAGAATTCATTGAACACTTAAGGATTTAGAAAGTGTTAACACTTTAAGAATGTCGTCTGCTTGAATGTAACTCGTGTAACTGCAATTTTAACACCGTTTTGAAATAAGTACATACATTTTATCGAATAAGTACAACTCAAATTTTACAATGGGTAAATTTTAAATTTAAAACTATCTCGTATAAAGGCAAAAATAATAATACATAATTGAAGAAGCGTTAAAACTTTTATTTTTATTTTTTAAATCTGCTTTCGATGAATTTCCAAAAAATTAAGCATATGGGTATGATGACTTAATGCATCCCTGCATTAACGTGTCTTGACAATGGGTGCTTTCGTCGTATTTTGGTTTTCATTTGCAGTACCAATCTGAATATTGAAGTGTTTTCTTGGCTATCGCCTTGGCGACTACTAGTAACATCATCTACGGACCTCCGGATGCCGAGGTTCCTTTGCACCTTTCTCACAGTGAATATCTGTTCGAAAATGTATATATGGCAAGTTCTTCTCTCTACGCCTATCAAATAATAATGAGGTGGATTTAAAATGTTTGATATATTGAAATATTATCTCTATTGTTGTTGAAATCGTATGTTATATACCACGGAAGTAACAGTTGTTTAGTTAGCAGCAAGATTTATATAAATAATTGGGTAACAACGCCTGGGTGAGACCCAAACGCGATGCCAACTCAGCCACTGACCGGTCACTGCTAGTTCAAGATTACAACTCGTCTCTAGGTCTCTATGGCGCCGAGTGTGCACTGAAGGATCGTCAAAAAATGTATGAGAAAAAAATTGTCAAGGATTTTTTTTACGAATTGCTATATAATATGAGGGGTGACATTCATGAGAGAAGTGGGAATGTTATAGAACACCTAGGGTTGGAACGAATGGAGGAACTACATGGTGCAAGATTCCGCAATGCGAGGAGATTGGGGCACTGAAAAGCGTCCATAATATTAATTTTATGTTGATAGGGGTTATTTTTTTCATAAACTGTACAGTCGTAGGTCACAGGCGATACTTTTGTTAGATAACACGATAACGTTTTAACGTGATTCACTTGCATAGATTTGTGCAGAGTTAATCTTAAATATTTAAAGCATAATAAAACTTGACAGAAAACAACTGCTCTCGGAAAACTGCAACATAACCTAACCTAGTTATTGTCATTATTTTTCATGATTATACATTACTTTGAAAAGTGCCGATTTATCACTGTGCCGAATTTTCTGGTTGCCATCTGTCACCGCTTTTCTGCGTCAACGCAAGTTTTTTCAACTTGCGTCGTGATTTTCAGCATTAGTTATGAATCTTAGAAATATCGATTTAGCACTCTCCTCATTCCTCTAAAATCTATATTCTGTATCTATATGATGAACAATTAGCAACAATTTGCAGAAACGGTGGTAAATAAACAATAGTTGGACAATTTTAATTATTTATTATTTTTTTAATTAATTACTAATAA
The DNA here is from genome assembly GCA_022606495.2 of Halesus radiatus. NCBI lineage: Eukaryota > Metazoa > Arthropoda > Insecta > Trichoptera > Limnephilidae > Halesus > Halesus radiatus. Next base: position 15,683 of record JAHDVE020000033.1, read on the forward strand.
TTTTAACAGTATTTCATGAAACGCAAGTAAATTTGTATTTAAATAATAATGTCATATTTCGCATTAAATATTAATATAATATAATAATTTTGCGGCACGTTCCAGAGTGGTAAATAATGATAGAATAGAAATGTCATAGTTCAGTCGGTAGAAGTTGGCAGTATTGTGGGGTATTCACATAAAAAGGAAGGTTATAAAAATGATGACCAAGCAAAGAAATTCACAGTGCGCAACATTGGCTGGCGTCATATCACACTTTGTAAAGATATTGAATTAATGCAAATTAATATGTTTTTCTAATGAGAATATTAACTTTTGGCTCGCCTTACCATGGGCGAGAATATTAAACATCACTAATTGGCCAGGTGGGCCTGCATACTTTTGCCAAGTATTTTTGATACAAATTGCAAACATTATTTTTATGAAAGATGGATGTATATTTTAATGAATGTAAAACATAAATCACAAACCACTAAATAACGGCCGCTACTTATATTATATTCGTTTGCGTCATAAAAAAAACTCTCTTATTTATTATTAATTATTACAATTTCACAATATCGGCATTCTTCACAATATACTTTCAAACCGAAATAATACGTACGACCAAAAACTGATGCAAAAGTATAAAATGTATCGAGAGCATCTCCTGTCCCGATCCTATTTTCCTCTTCCTCTCCCCCTTCCTTCTTATTTCGTGTTTCTTTCTCTTGTTAGCTTCATAAATAAAACATCTGTATTTAACCACTGTTAGCAGAAGAAACTTTGTTGGCTTACCTATTGTTAAACTTCCTTTGTATATATATTTGTATTAAAAGCTGTTTGTTTCTTACAAATAAATAAACAAATTACTTTTATTTTAACTCACGCAGTTGATAATAATGTTGTCGTTAATTTTATTCCGCTGACTACGCTTCTGCTTTCATCTAGGTTAGTTCCAACCTACATGGTGGGGGTGCCATCGAGTATGATAACGTTCATTGCAGCCAGCTCTCAGATCCGATAATATCTCCAGTATAACATCTGCACTAGCCGCCTCAATACGCCTTCCGTGAAAAGTCCATGATAAAGAACCTCCGGTGAAATCAACACGCAACATGGACGCTTCCAACCGGCTTGGTACAAAAGAAAATGATACGAACGTAGTTAGTGGAGGGCCGCAACTCCTGGGCCCCTTGCATCTGTCTTACAGTGAATATCTCTTGAGGAGGCTGGAGAGTGGCGGAAACAAAGTGGCTCAGGTATAATTTTTTTTTTAAATGTTAAATGCGTTATTATATAGCTTGGTTACTCAATCATAATTAGAATTATGTTGTTTAATGTAATACTTTCAAATATTTTTATGAATTATAATATTAGATTTTCGACTACCAAAACGTATTTATTTTGTGTGCAGAATGTATTGAATTTCCGATTTTCAAACATGTTCAAATTACTGATGTGAAATATTTTTAATGTTCTGCTTTAAAACATATTCAATTTTTGTCAAAAATACATTCTATTATCGATATTCAAACACGTTCGAATAACGTTTTCAAAATTCAAATATTATCTCATTGTGTTTTTAAAAAGTACGTTCATTGTTCGATTTTAAAATTACCTTCATGAAGATATTACATTGAATTTTGATACAATAAACTCCAGTGAAAAATATAATGACTATAAAAATATATTTTCATATGGATTAGGAAACGACGATTCTGAATATATAACTTTCATTATTCATTTATTATTGCAAAGCATTCGACCAGTTAAATCAATCGCTACTAATTAAGAAGCTGGAAAGGTTTGGTATAAATGGACATACTCTAAAATCGTTTGAGAGTTACTTAACCAAAATAAAACTAAAAACAGTTATAGGGGGTACTCTGCAGATATTTTTACTGCAAAATCAGGAATTCCACAGGGCTCTCATCTTGGACCCTCGCTGTTTATAATCTTTACTATCGACATTGTACTACGAATTAAATGTTCAAAATATCTTTTATTTGACGATGACCTCAAGTTGTATTAAAAAAATTACATCAATTGAAGATTGCAACTCTTTGCAAAAAGACTTGTCTTCACTTTATGAATGGTGTGAACATAATGATTTATATTTTAATGAAAATAAATGCACTGCTATTTCCTTCACAAAAAACCGAAATAAATTTTCAAATATGTATCACATAAATAACGTCGCTTTATTGAACACAACTTCAACCAAAGACTTGGGCGTGAGAATTAATTTCAATGAGCATACTTCTGTATGATAACAAAATAAAACCTAAAAAACAAAATTTTATAACCAAACAATCTACCACAAATATGATTATTTTATCAGAAAATCTGAAAGGGGAACTTTGGAACAGTATTTTAAAGGTGAAGGAGAACCCGAAAAACTCCGAGCAATACCACTCCAAAAAGAAGTTGATGAAAGCAGACCCTCCAAGGGAAAGTATGAAAAACGAATCAAATCTGCAAAAATTCGGGGTACCGTCACAGTTATTTCATTTGATCTTATGAAAATTCTTCAGACACTACTTCTGTCCACGGGTATTCGTTATTGCAAGAGGCAATTGTGGACATTTTACTTTTACATCACGAATCTATGCATTAGGTTCATGCATTCTCCACTTTATAAATAACCATGTTACTACCCATAAAGTAATAATGTACAGTGATCTATTTAGGGGCCATAATAGAAATGTTAAACTAGCAGCATTATGCAACTACATTGTTGCAATTCCATTTCTGGGTGTAGATGAAATTGATCATAAATTTCTGGTGAGGGATAATTCTTATTTACCCAATGACCGACAGTTTGGTATAATTGAAAATCAGCACCGATATTTCAAAAACATGTTCAGGTAAAAAAATATAAACATTTCATACCAATGATAATGAAAAGGGTGACTTCATTTACGAACATGAACTGCTACAGAATATTAAAAGTACAAAAATTAGTAACGATTCTAAATCCCAAGTTGAGTGTGGTTGAGACTTAAGTGGGTTCAATTTAAAAACGATGACCCATGTATATATTTTTATAAGTTTAACAATAAGGAAAACGATTTATTTTTCAGTGTAAATGTTAGGAAAAGGGTTATCACTGAACTTTCGTAAAATTTTATGAATATTTACCCAAATGGCAGACCCATCCACCCTGCAAAACATGGGTATTTACTAGAATTACTTGATTTTACTCCACCGGTACATCATAATTTTTACAGATTCCTTACTACTTCTGCACAAGCATTGGATGGGCAAATATTTGCATTCAATATTGAAGGTTTTGAGGATTAGATCTTGTTTAATTGTTAATCACTTGGACCAAACCACACAGGGTATGCGTCATTATGCGTTTTACCGTAAAATAACAAAAGGCTAACCCTCTTTTTTCTTCTATTTATGGATATTTTTCAAGAATATTTAGTAATTCTGTTCAATGTGACATTTAACATTTGCACTTAGAACAGTTACTATTTCTTCAATTAAAAAAAACTAAAACATGTATAAATTTTGTTTCATTTTCAATCCTTCATAACTCTTGCAATTTTTTTGAGGTTAGGCTTTTATTGCACTAAACGGCTCAATTAGCCCCCAACTCCCAATGACATTATTGGTGTGTCATTGGGAAATACTAGAGCGTTCCGATTTTTTTCGATAAAGGAAAGATGAGGTAAAACACACAATGGATAATGTATTAATTAATTTAAAAAAATATAAAAAATCATCTGCATGAAATTCCTTTACTGACGATGGCAAGCGACATTACTAATTTGACACTAAAACCAGGGCCGGTTCCACGATATCCGCGCCCTGTGCAATAAGTACCGATTGAACATTCATAAAAGTAAAATTGCCTTTCTTATTTGCTATTATCATAAGTTAATAAATAACCACATTGAAACTATTTACTTTTGCAAATGTTTCACAACTCTATTTCGAAAAATAGCCTGAATGAAAAATGAGATGAATGTGTGGTAAAACCATGTATAATCGTGTGAAAAATATTAAAATTCGTAAAGAATGCAAGGCTGATATAAGCGTAATGAGTAAGATTAAGAAAGGGACGCTTAGATGGTTTGGGCATGTGGAGCGAATGAACGAAGAAAGGAGTGTAAGACAAATGTATGACGCGAATGTGAATGGAAGAAGAAGCCGGGGACGCCCGAGGAAGACATGGCACGATCAAGTAAATCAAATACTTGATTCGGGCCATGTCAGAAGTCGGAATAATAGAAGAGAATGTATGAGACGACGTATGACTGTGAATGAAGCAAAGAAGTGTATGCCAAGATCGAGTTGTTTGGCGGTCCGTCCTCTCTGCCTACCCCTGCGGAGAAACGGCATGACGGTTAGTTAGTTAGCCTACGAATCCATCCTTTCACTGATAATATCTTTCGTGTTTATTATATGTACTTTAATACTGATATTTTATACTTACTTGACTTTGTATATTTTAATACACGTATTTCGTGCTTTGCAACAATTGACATAATATTATCAAATAATAATATCTTTAATAACCATAATATTGAATGATACGAGTATAATATGTTAAATAGATATGGCTTTCAACTATATTGATAATGAAAATGTAGATTTTACACGTCCAAGCAATTTAGAAAGTTGGATTCACATGCAAAACACAAATAAATGCAATACTAACCTAATCCATGCCGAAATAAATATTAGATCGCTTCGCAATATTGGGATATATTGCATGCTTATTTGAAAAACTGTTTGAAACGTATCGATGTACTTGTGCTTTGCGAAACTGCAATTCACGAGAAACTTGTTAGCATATTATATTCCAGAATATAACCCATATTATTACTGCAGAAGCAATAAACAAGAGAGTGGTATTTTTCTTTATATGAAGGAACATTTACATTTCGAACAAGAAATATTTCAAACCATCCACTTTGAAAATGTTTTTGGAATATTAACTTTTTTTTCTTTATTAATTGATAAACTAAAGTTTTTAAGACAAGATTTTTATGCATAGCGCAAAGGGTAACAATTATTTTTATAAACAATAATTATTAGCCTGAAAACACTCATCCAAATTGAAAAAACCTTCCGAGCAAAGATAAATGTCGCCGGCAGGACTCGAACCCACACCCTTCTAATATCCGGTCAGATGCTCTACCATTGAGCTACGTCGGCTTATCGCAAACCCGCCAAGTTAATCAATATATACTAGTATTTCATTCAATAATTACGGTTTTTTATTATATTTCACCTGTAAACAACCAACTTTATTGGTATGAGGAAGGCTTGTAACGGCTAAATCCCTCACTAGGTGGCGTCGAGACAAATTATGTCTTAATTTTATTGGTGAAAATGTTTTGACTTGTCAAATATTTATTAATTGATAAACTAAAGTTTTTAAGACAAGATTTTTGTGCATAGCGCAAAGGGTAACAATTATTTTTATAAACAATTTTTTTTTCTTCTTTTTTTATCATATCAATACAACCACCTAACAGCCTCAATAAACAAAGAATGTCTTGATGAAATTTCTTCATTTTTATATAATCATATAAAAAACATAATGATGCAATATTTTTTCGCGACTCTAATCTCAACTAACTAAATCAAAATGATTTTTTTTTTAAATGAATACCGCACAAGAGTCCCAACTGCTCCCAACCGTCTAGACCCAGTGAGACTATGGCATTCCCATTTGGGGAATGTTGTGAGGCTGAAGGTATTGGGAAGGGAAAGGAGAAGGAAAGATGAAGGTGGGAAAAATACCTGGCTATTCAGATCTGGTCACCAAACATGGCTAAAAGCCATTTCAAGCAACGTTTAAATTCTGAATGGTGTTCTTTCACCAGGGCGATACTGAGAGCATCTTCCACTCTGGAATGTGCACAAATATACTATGTATTATTTTTAAATGAATTAATTGTGAAACAGCACAAATTAATTAAATAAAATTTACATGTGCACGCCGGGATTTGAACCCGCGACCATCGAATTCGTAGTCGAGAGCCTTACCCCTCGACCATGGAGGCTGTCAAATATAATATAATGACTTATGTCTATATGTATAAAATATATATTATATAATAAAAATGTGTTAACGATACGACAAGAGAAGCAATCGTTGCTCCAAATAACCAAAGCTTGTATTGATCGCATATTTGTTAGATCTAATAAATATAACTCGTATGCATGTGTGATTTATTCAACATTTTCTGATCATTTTATAACGGGGCTCAATGTTTAATGATGTCAAAAAATTGTAGCAAATGAAAAAATAATCACTATTCTGTCTCAAAAACTATTGATAAAGATTAAAAAAATTATAATTGTAATTATGTATTCTTTTGAAAGAACAGGATTGTGCTACTTTATATATAAATTTTAAAACTAAATGTAATGAAATCTATGAAACTAGGCCCAATGCCATAAAGGAATTGATAAATGATGACTTATTATCAAAAATCAAACTAAAAGACTCACTATTAATTGTTTTTGTGTTTAATTCGTAGAACTCCATTTAAATCTTTTTTTTAATTTAATGTAAATCAAATTTAATAATGTTATTATTAAGTTCTGCAAGTATTTTTACTTGTTATTATTGTGACAGCTGTTTCGGTGTTTAAGGCCATTTTCAAACTGTGGTTAATCCACATTGTGAAGACTTATTTATATGATGTAATTTATTCCCACTCCTTTAAAATTTGGATGGGTAATGATTTATTATCGGTAAAAGCGATTTAGTTAGAAAGCAATTAAAATTCTGAATTCTGTGAGGTTTTCAAATTTATAATGTGTTTTTACTCGTATTTAACTGACAATGTTTTCTTAATTGATTTATTTAAATGTGTTGTATTGTTTTGATAATGTGAACATACTGAGAAGCGGTGAGTATATAATTTTCCTTACTTTATTAATGAATGTTATATTAGTTATATTAGGATCATTCGTTCATTTGTTAATTTCTAATTGTTTAAGTAAATTTTTCTTGCCAAAGATTAAAATTATTTTAAAATTTTAGATCATTACAGCGAAAAAAAAATTGTTTTTGCAGGCGTACCACAAGGGTCTATACTAGGCCATACATTGTATATTATATATGTTACTGCAATCAAATGGATTTTTCTCATATAAAACATTATGTTTATGCTGACCACACAGTATTAGTTATTTCACTTGAAGATTTATTAAGGGCTAATATTTTACTCCAAATAGACTTTGTTACTCTTCAAAATTGGTGTCATGATGTAGGAGTATTATTAGTTATTATCCAGCTATTATTACTGGTTATCCAGTTCCAAAAAAGGCAAGCTTATGCACATCAGATCTCCTCATGCTAACATTACTAAAAATCCTAAAATTATTTCTCAAGACTTTAATTGCATTCACATTTCTGCAAGTCAACCATGCTCATGTGAAAATATTGAACTTGTTCAAGAATATGTGTATCTGGAATAAACAATTAACTATAGTTTTAAATGGGATATTCATTTACAAAAAGTTTGCACAGCTCAGAGCTATAGTGAGCAGAGACCAAAATACCATCTTAATTTTTTAATCCAAATAAACTCAGGAATCGCTAGTTATCTGTCGGATATATCATTAACCCTGCAGGTAAGCCTATTTTAAAATGGCCATTGATCAAATGAAATCTACACGTCTTATTACTACAAATAAGCACAGGAATCCCAAGTTATCTATCGGATGTATTCTGAAACACACCGCAAACTTGTATGTCTATTTTAAAATGTCCAGAAATAAAAAATGAAATCTACACATCTTTTTACTCCAAATAAGCCATAGGAAAGGCTGGTTAAAGTCTGTAGGGGATATCCTATTACACCCGGCACATTAATATACATACCTACTTTACTTTTTCTAATTCCAGATACACGGCGTCACAGGCATAACATCCAGCTATGGGGAGATCTTGCAGAAGAGTGTGAACCTAGCCGAAGGCCTTAGGAAGCTGGGAGTGAAGAAGGGGGATGTCATCGCCATCTTCTGTGAGAATAGATTCGAGTTCACAGTCTGCGCAATAGCTGTCATATTCGCGGGAGCAGTCAACGCCCCTATCAACACTATGTATTTGAAAGGTGTGACTTTTATTAACATTTTTTTAGGTTTCTGTACCTCTTGAGGGCTTGTCAAACAAAAAGCTATCGTGGACTGTACTGTAACAATAAAGGTCATTGATGTGTAACAAAAACAAAGTCAGAGAGAGAATCGGTCCCTCTGGGATACCAGCATTTACCGAATCTGAGGAAGAAGTGATACTTTTGTCCTTCTCGAGGTATGTGAGTAGTTTGTCATTGATCACACATTCCATCACCTTGGACTGTAGTTGGCTACTAGTAAGTACCTATTAACGAGCATTTAAAAACTCTGGTTATGCATTACATTATTAATTTCTTTTGTGTTTAATTCATAGAACTCCATTTAATTTTTTAAAAATTAATGTAAATCAAATTTAATAACGGTTTTATCAAGTTCTGCTATTATTTTTAGTTTTTATTATTGTGACAGCTGTTTCGGCGTTCAACGCCATTTTCAAACTGCGGTTAATTCACATTGTGACGATTTATTCATATGATTTTATTCACTCCCACCCCATTCTGATTTGGATGGGTTTTTAAAAATAATGATTTATTATCGGTAACAACAATTTAGTTAGAAAATAATTAAAATTCTCTATTCTCTGAGGTTTTTACATTTATAATGTGTTTCCCCGCATTTAACTGATAATGTTTTCTTAATTGATTTATTTAAATGTGTTATATTGTTTTGATAATGTGGACATACTGAGAAGCGGTGAATTTATAATTTTTGTTAATTTATTAATTAATGTTATTACTTTGTTAATTAATGATCATTCATTCGTTTATTAATTTCTAATTGTTCAAGTAAATTTAATCTAAGAACCTTTCTTTCTATATGTAAGGGTTTAGGGTCGTTCTTTTCACAAGTGAATGTTTCTAATTTCAGATGAATTACTCAACATATTGAGAATCACAAAGCCGAAGATGGTTTTCGTTTCTTCATCCACCATTCAAAGTGTAACTGATGCTAAAACTTCCATCCCTTCAATAGAAAAGATCATTCACATCGACGGCGATAAAAGCGATAATGGCATCTTGACCTACAATGATTTGATAAGGAATCACGTGGATATTTCTTCATATGAAGTTGTGGAAGTTGGCATCCATGATCCTCTGGTGATCCTGTGTTCCTCTGGTACAACGGGGATGCCAAAAGGGGTTGTCATTACCCACCATAATGTGTCCGTTAACAACGATATTCTTGGGTAAGTGCCTCAAATAAAGCAGAATAAATATATATTTATTTTTATGTAGATATTCTACCAAACAGTAAATATCTTATACAGTACTTACCTTGTGTTTGTGAAGTTATGTGGTATAGTGATACTAATGAAAAATCCAATAAAACAGGGCGGAAAGCTCCTTTCCTCTGCACAGAAAACCCGGAAAGGGAAAATTATAAATGTTTTCATTATTAATTTTTATTTTTGATACTGACAATTCATGGTGGAATTCCATTATAATGATTTATTAAACTGGTACAATTTTTCCTTAAACCATGGTATATATTCACTTTTAAGGGTATCAGCGGTGGTACTTGAAATGGCTGGCTATGTTTAGAGACTTACTCTATCACCCCCACCCACCCAAATCCTTGAACCCACAACTTTCTTCCCGAAGTCAGGAAATTTGGACTCTACATTATGTAAACATGTTATTTGCCAGGTTTTGAACCCGTGACCTCTGCATCTGGAGAAATAGAGCTTACCGCTCTGCCAAAGAGATCCGGGAGCCGAATATCGAGAGACCTCCTTTCTTAGATATGACAAAATTCAGACAGTGGAATCCAGCCTTTTCACTAATTGAAAAAAAATGTTGTCAAACTAATCCATACCACAGCTAAAAATTTTCATTATTTGGCAATTCCCATGTATAGTGAAAACATTAATGCCAATTTTTAAAGAAATTTTTTCTAACCTCGCAAATTAATTCTTCAAATTTCCTATTTCATTCCAATCATTTTTTTATTCAAAATGTATCCAAATAATAAACTTCTTAAGTAGGTACCTACTTGTATCTTCAATTTTGAAAATATTCTTCCCAAACAAACCTTCTTATTTTGAATATGTAATCTGTGGATAACCAGAGTGGAATATCTATGGGCTAACTTCAGTACAACATGGCGGATTCAATGTGTTTCATACTAATTAACAAACATTATAGCAACAGTTTTACATATTGAATTTCATTCAAACTACTCTCTAAACCTTCCTGGCACTAATAAGAACAAACTGTGCTATTTTCAGTAAAACCAGTCGAGTAATTTTCGAGATAATCGAGGACAGTCAGACAAATTCATTTTTATATATAGAAATAGGAGATAAAAGATATATTAGACTTCTAACTACGAATATGTACAACAATTTTATTATTACTTGTAATGATTAAATTTTAATTATAATATTTAGTACACCACAAAACAAACCAGAAAATCACTATTACAACCGGCTCTAAAGCTTTGAATTCCTTTTTAATTTTCCAATAGTTTCGGGGTCGGGAGATATCAGCCGGTGGCCCGACATTGCCTCGTATCAATAATGCCGTGGTTCCATGCGTATGGGTTCCTCGTACATTTAATAGCCCTAAACTTGCACCTAAGATATGTGTTTCTGAATGGGTTTGAAGCAAACACCTTCCTCAGCGCTATCCAACAACACAAAGTGAGTATTATGCATAATCTTTTACGTGTATGGTCGGTCCATAAAAGCACTGAAAGAACCGTTTGTAAAAAACGGTTTCGTTAAAATCTTTACCCCTAAAATCTAACTCTCATATGATTTTCGTTTTTTAATTTTTTTTTATGTATCACTTCACAAGAGTGCCCCTGTACAGAGTACATACAAGGGGAACTACATTGCTACCCGGTTGAGCAACATTGTGAGGCAAGATACGGAGGAGGGGGGCTGTAGGAAGGGATTAGTTTGTTTTGTTATTGCCTTGAAGAGGCCCAGGTTAAATGTAGGAGAAAAGACATACTCGTATGCTGGTAGCTTGTTCCACATGCAAGCCGATTTGCACAAAAACGCGTCGGTGAAATGACCCATTTTCATGATGCCAACATCAACTGTGAACGGATGTTCCGTTTGTCTCTGTCGAGTTTCAGGCACGTGCACCGGCGCGGAGGGAATCAACACTGCTAGCTCCTTCGAGCAGGCTCTATTGAAATATCTGTGGATCAGACTCAGCATACCTACATTGCGTCTGTGCATTCGAGATGGCAGTCGGTCTGTTAAGAACGGATTGTTAATCGGATGAACCGCCCTCCTTTGCACACTATCAAGCAGGTTTATCAAGTATTTAGGAGCTCCACCCCAGAGGTGACTTAGAAATTCAACTGTTCGACGTACTTGTGATTTGTATAGGATTAGCAGTTGGTCACTATTGAAGAATTTGCTACCCGCCCCTATACCAGACACCCAGTTTCTTGGAAGCTAGAATTACTTCTGTAAATTTTATTTCTCCATTATGATAGCGACTAAACCTTATGTGTAATATAGGTAACGCTAGCGTTCCTGGTTCCTCCACTAATGGTGTTCCTGGCCAAGCACCCCCTGGTGGAGAAGTACGACTTGTCCAGTCTCACGGAGATCTGGTGCGCAGCAGCCCCGCTATCCGAGGAACTGGAGCTGGCAGTCATTAGGAGGATTGGGAACATAAGGATTCTGCAGGGGTATGGGCTGACAGAGTCCACCATGGGAGTGACACACAACAGCATGTCGGATAAGAGTAAAAGTGGCTCCTGTGGAACGTGTGTTCCTGGGACAAAGATTAAGGTATTTTGAAAATTCACCATCACTGTGTTTTGATTGGATAATGAATTACAGGATCCAGTCAACATGAAAAATGGCAACCTTTCAGATAGTGTGCTACTTATGGTGAATTTTTCTCTACCTTTTATCATCCATGCTTTCATCATGGTCAATTTCAAAAGGAGGATTTGCATTGTATATTCGATTTATTTAGAGATTTTTCAGTAGTTTGCGTGTCCCGAAAAACGAATTTCTGTAAATTTTCATTTAATTTAATTTAACACTTTTGTATAATTTTGTCAGAATATTTTTACTTTTTTTGGTATACACACATGCATACACTGCATACTTCACAGTTTTACAGCCGCTATGAAAAAAAAACTATTCAACTGGGTGAAAATCCTACAGATCAAAAAAACGTCACTCATATTATTTCTTGCTGGAGATATTCTGGTTATTGGAAATCACTCGTATATTAGTTTCCATTGCAGATAGTCGATCTTGAAACTGGAAAAGCTCTAGGGCCCAACAAGCCTGGTGAACTCTGGATAAAGGGTCCTACAGTGATGGCGGGATACCTGGGAGATGAGTCCTCCACCCAACTCACCGTGAACACCGAGGGCTGGCTGCAAACCGGGGACATTGCCTACTATGATGAGGAGAAGTTCTTCTTCATCGTTGACAGGCTGAAAGAGCTCATTAAATACAAGGCCTACCAGGTTCCTGACTCATTTTACTATATCTGTTGAGAATATTTTCTTTTATATTTTCATGTGAAGCGATAAATTTGTGGTGTGAGATTATAATTTTTTTTAAACAATAACTTTGTTTACATCACTTTTATTTTTATACTTATTGCTGACCGGGTTTCGCTTCTACCGTAGCTTCTTCAGGACAGTATAACACTAAATTATGCTATACTTGTGAGACAAAAGGAGGGGCGGAGGCCCAGGGGTCTGGCAGCGGGTAGCGTACTGGGAGGGAGTGTACTCAAATACAACTACTTAGAATATATGTAATAAAAATAACTCCAGAAGTGCAGTGGAAAACGTTGCCGTTGACATTGAGACAGTATAATATAATAAATCTGGAATATCACAATTCAAAAGTGCCGAAACAATAAAAAAAAACTTATTCCTAAACTCAAAGCCAGTTCTAATCAGGAAACATCAATTATGATGAACATTCGGAAGAAATTAAATAATGACCAAATAATTCTAATGAAAGCTGAGAAGGTAATACGTACGTTCATTATAATGAATAACAGTGTTAACTCTAAAGTACAAATTAAAAGTGACAAATTTGATGTTCTACCTAAATATCCTACTAATAAATTTCTCAATTATATTAAAAGTGCAATAAAAACATGCAAATCCTCAACCTTCTAAGACAATTCATATCAACAAGTAAAAAATTTCCCAATAATATGGTTTTCTTGAAAATTTATGAAAGTGACAACCCAATTAGGCGGGTCGTGTCAAGTTGTAATTCCCCGAATTTCAAAATAGAATCTATTTCATAATACATTTAATAATTCTAGAGCTTTCCCCCAAACATACCATTAGAAATTCCTTATTAATTGTTTTTGTGTTTAATTTGTGCAACTCCATTTAATTTATTATTTTTAAATTTAATGTAGATCAAATTTAATAATGTTATGAGTATGCAATAATAAAAACTAAAAATACTTGCAGAACTTAATAATAACATTATTAAATTTGATTTATATCAAATTTAAAAAAAGTTAGAAATTCCTTTACCCTGATTGATGATCTAAAAATCCTGCATATTCCTAAGAGTTCAAAATTAGTTTCATTTGATGTGCCTAATATCCCCGTAACGGAAAGTAAATATATATGTTGCCTAAATTATTACAAAATTCCAAATTACCCAATAATTTCTCTAATGATCTGTCTCACCTTTTCAAAATTATGTCTAAATCGGAACTATTTCCAATATGATCAGGTTTTTTATCAGCAAAAAGAAGGCTTGGCTATGGGCGCCCCTACATCGACCCTTATTGCTGATCTCTTCATGGACAACTTAGGGAATAATATTCTAATCTGTAAATTTACCTTATTAAAAAATATGCTATTATGGAAAAGATATGTTCGTGATATTTTATGTATATGGATAGGTACGGAGCGCCAACTCAACTCCTTTCTTCTTCTTGTAAACTCTTTCCATAAACAAATTAAAATGATTTGCTTTATTATAATTTTTTTCTCGGGGTCCAATACCAATTCCAATATTTCCACAACCAGAACCCAGGCGTCGCGGGTTCAATCTTCTCACCTCAGCTAGCTAAGTGCTCCATCATTGCGCAAGAAACATTTTCCACTTATAATGATGGTAGTAGGGGGAATTAAAATATTGTCATGTTATTCGTATCCTGGGAATGTTTATTCTTCTAAAAACTGACTGTGAGCTTAACAGCAGTAGTGGTTTTACGTTCACTTTGTTATACAATCGTTATCGGTATTCCTTTTTTTTTGTTCTTTCAGGTACCTCCAGCTGAACTAGAAGCTGTCCTTTTACAGAACCCTGGGATAAAGGACTGTGGAGTGGTTGGACTTCCTGATGAAGCGGCAGGAGAGCTGCCTCTTGCCTTTGTGGTCCTCCAGCCTGGATCCTCATTGACTGAAGACCAGATAAAGTCATTTGTTGCTCTGCGGGTCTCCTATCATAAAAGACTCCACGGAGGTATCAGATTCCTTGAAGAAATCCCCAAAAATCCCAGCGGAAAAATTCTCAAAAGAAAATTAAGAAAATTAGCGACTATTTCTAAGATGTCGAAACTTTAATAACGTTTTTACATATGTCTGTTTTATTGTTTTATTCAAATCATTATTTTTTGCAATGATGTATCTAATGTGCTACGATGTGGTAAGGTTGTGCAAAAAAAAACATTATTCTAATTGGAAAATTGTAATTTGGTACCTTTAAATGCGCCATTAAAGAAATGGACTATTGTTTGTAACATTTGTTTTTTATATTTATCTAGTTATACAAAATTTTGTTAAGTTTATCAATTTGTCATCACTAAATGAATTCTTATTTTTATATTTTATCAATTTTACGTTAAACTTATTTTAAAACAATGTATATTTTTTTTATTAATTTGCCATTTATACCTACTTCATCGTTGAAAACACTGATTCCTTTAATAGACAAGTTGATTCAAATTGGCAGATTTAAAAATTTAACATTGATACAATATAAGGATTTGATATGTATTCGTACCTATATGGATTTGGTGGAGTCCGGTTTAAAATAAGTTTGATATTTTTGATTTTACTCGGAAAAAGGGTAGAAAATATGGCTGAAGAAATATTGGACTTTTAAGTCTAAGGGTTAATCTAGCTCTAATGTAAGTAAATATTCACGATCCGTTGATCCTGTGGATAAAAATAAATGATAGCTAAGATGTATTTCTACTTTTTTCAATAAATCTGAAACATTTAATAATAACAAAAAGGCAAGATTTCGATACCTAAAAAGCAAAATGACAGGAGAACGCTTTAAAAACCGCGTTCGCCTTTCCCGCCATCTACCAGAAGGAATTGGAGAAGAAAAATGGTAGGTGGTAGTGGTGGGCGAAGCGGCTCGGTTTAATGAGCCGGATCACTAAATCAGCTCTTTGTAGTGTACTGGTTCGGTGATCCGGCTCGATTGAACGACGGTTCGCGTCCCCCCGCACCATGCCCTCTCCCTCGCTCCCTTGGCCCTCCTAAAGATGTCCTTAAGACGCTCTTACACGATACTTTTTTATTATTTTATTATTGTTATTGTTACAAAACATATTTAATTTAATTTATATTATTGTTACAAAATATATTAAATTTAATTTATATTATTGTTGAAAAACATACCATATTTAATTTAATTTATATTATTGTTGAAAAACATACCATATTTAATTTAATTTATATTATTGTTAAAAAATATATTTAATTTAATTTATATTCTTGTTACAAAATCTCATTGATCTCTAAAGTATTGTAGATCAATTCAAAATCTTATATTTTGTTCATGTTAGAAGTGAAATGGTTAGGAAGTAAGGAATGCCTTCATTAAAATTTAATGAAGAAACTACTTTGATGTACATCGGAACACGCTCACCCTAAGGAGGTGGTTTATACCAAACCTGTTTTTTTTTCTAATTTATATATATATATAATCCTCTTCCCGAAGTATGTTGATCTAGTAAGATTTAAATGACCTATGTTGATCTACCTTTAACACCATTTAAATGGGCTCCGATGGAATACATCTGTACGAGTTGGCAATAGTGCTTTAATCATTACCAAGGTTGCCAGTTTGCAACTGACTCCAGTCGGTGTATTCGTCATCAAAATATGAGAAATTTGCTCCAGTTTAACAATTATTTTTTTGTCAATTTATTCTCTTTTGGTTGCTCCGTTCGATGTATATTCAGTATCTAGATATAAGTTGATCCGGAAATGAATATGTATGTAGGAACAATGAAGATTGTGAACGTGTGATGCTTGAAGCCGAGGGGGTAGGGAGGGAGGGGGGGAGCGTGTCATCACACGGAATGAACAGAAGGAATAAATTCGCGAACCTACCCATGCACCCAGTCCACATCCACAGCCCAGCGTTGTCTGGCTTTCGGCGGGAAGACGTGTGCTGACAAAATGCAATTAATTTGATAATGCCCTGTTAAAAGATAAGGTGGTATTATTTCGTATCATTTGTCTTGAGAATAGGAATAGAGGAATAAATATTCCGTTCAAAGATAAACAATTAACTTCATCAATGAAGAGACAAATTAATTTGATCTCCTCTGTAGCTTAATTTAATTTATTTGTTGAAGAAAATAATATTAACAAATCTCAAATGAAGCATTAAACCAAAAACTACACCGTAATGGTGGTGTGGATTTTCTAACCTTTATTTTATTTAGACCGTCCCTTTTATAAAAAGAAAATATTACAATGATTCGTTCATTAGAAAATTGTTACTTTCGAGTAAAAAGTATTTTTGATATCCCAATAAAACACAGTTTTAATTTTATTTAAAACTATATTATATGCTACAAAGGAGATCAAATTAATTTATGTCCTCATTGATGAAGTTAATTGTTCATCTTTGAACGGAATATTTATTCCTTTGTGTATTTATTGATACTGGATGATACAACTAAATATTTGAGTCGGGCCATGTCAAGAGTCTGAATAACAGAAGAGTATGTATAAGAAGATGTATGAATGTGAACGAAGCAAAGAGTGTGTGCCAAGACAGAGATGTGTGGTAGTCGATCCTTTCTGCCTATCCCTGTAGGAAACGGCGTGATGGTTAGTTAGTTATATAAACTTAAAACAATCTTGTAAGTATGTACTTAAAAAAGATTTTTTATTTAAATAATGTTGTGTTTTACGTTATTTATTATTAACTTGTAATTCTAATAATTAAGATTATCCCTACATTGTAGTTCGCTTTTTTTAATATTTTATAACATTACTTTTCTGTAGCCGGGTACAATAAAAATTGGGTACAGTATAAAAAAAAGTTAGTTAGGGTACAGTATAAAAAAAACGATACTTTTATTCATGTGAACGGCACACAAGGGTCCCAACTGCTCCCAACCTTCTGGAGCAAGTGAGACTATGGCATACCAAATTGGGGTATGTTGTGAGGCTGATGGCAGAGGGGATGAGAGTACCTGGCTATTCAGATCTGGTCACCAAATATGTTAAAAGTCATTCCAAACAAATTTTATACAAAAGTAGTGTTGTACCGTCCTCAAACAATAAACTTAAAATAAGCAATTTCTCACAAATTCACCTTTAACCGCCATCTGCTAATTCTCAGCTCGAACGGAGTCAGGAGCTCGAATAACTAGGATCTAAAAATTCAAGTATTTCTTTATTTATTTTTATATACACAATTTAAACATGTATTTAATTATGCTCTGCATATATTATATACATGGTGTATCTCTCCTCCCCACATGAAAACATGTGCTTTGATTGTCAAAATTGTTTGATTGCTAAATTTTATGTCGAATGTATAGAAAGAATTACTGTACGTTTCTTAAAGATACCTATGGCCTAGTATTTCAGGATTTTTTAGTATTTATCTCTGATAGTGAGCTTAAGATCTGCAAATCTGTAATACGTTCGAGAGTCTTGCATCTCGTTTTAATATTGCACGGAGCTGAAGCTAGCTGGGTGTAGTGGGAGGGGTGTTCTGACTATTTTAGCAGTATTAAGTGGCTTCCACATGAGCAGGCGGCCCAATACTAAAAAAGCCATGGTGTCAAAAGGTTCGAACATTTGGTCGTCCTTTTCTAATGTCAAGCCTATCAACTTTAGGAAAGGACGAATGGATGGTCGAATCTTTTGAAGCCATGGCTTTTTTAGTATTGGACCGCCCGCTCGTGTGGAAGTCATTTTAGTATTATTTGACATCGCAATCCAGCAAAAAAAGGGTTAATAGGCGAGTGTAACAGAAATGGAGCATTTAGTTTCATGCGTAAATATTTGCACAAAGCCGACGAAAGGCCCCTTTTATTGACTTTGTTAGAATTCGCAAACACATGTAGATGGGCGCACGTCGCAGCCCAAGTTATACAAAGATAGGATTGTTCCAACTTGATGCAAAAGATTACCCAATTTTTTTTCAGCAAAATCCTCGTTTTATAGCTCTGCTCCATTATTAAAAATAATTACATTGAAATATTTGCAGTGTTTTACCTATGTTTATTTTTAAATGTTAGAACGGGGTTAAACATATGAAGTTTTAGCAATATATTAATTTGGCAAATCATGTTATACATTGAAACAATCCGGTCTAAGCTATTTATCATTGACCCTGGCAGAAACGGCACTGAAATTCAGCAGAAACGGCACAAAAAAATGGCAATTTAAAACAACACCAAGTGAATGACAGAAGTCGGGGAAGCCCGAGGAAGACATGACATGATCAAGTGAATCAAATACTCTAGTCGGGCCATGTCAAGAGTCAGAATAATGGAAGAATATATTTATATGACATGGCGTATGTTTTTTTTTTGTGAATACCGCACAAGAGTCTCAACTGCATCCAATCGTCTGAAGCCAGTGGGATTATGGCATCCCCAATTGAGATATGTTGTGAGGCTGAGGGTAATAGGAAGAGGAAGGAGATGGAGAGGGGGAAGGTGGAGAAGGTGAGGAAGTACCTAGCTATTCAGATCTAGTCACCAAACACGGCAAAGGCATTTATTCAGTCCTGTGTTGAGCAAAGTTTTGATACTGAATGGAGTTATTTCAGTAGGGCGATACTGAAAGTATCCGCCACTCTAGAACGTGCCGCAAATATGCTGTATTAGGTATATATTGTTTTAAATGAATATATTGAGAAATAACACAAATTAATCAAGTAAAATTTACTTGAAGGGGCTTAAGCCGTGTTTGGTGACCAGATCTAAACCTCGCTCTACCACATCTCCTTCCCTTCCCCACTACCGTCAGCCTCATAACATACCCCAATTGGGGATGTCATAATCTCACTGGCTCCAAAAGGTTGGGAGCAGATGGGGCTCTTGTGCGGTACTTACATAAATGAAAGTTAGGTACGCTAATCGTTAGAAACCTGAAGAATTTTTTTTTCATAAATAACAAATTTGATATTACGCGACTTAGCGGTAAGCAATTTGAATCCTAACCCAGTTGGTTATACTTACCTACCTAACTAAATGATTTATTACATTCATATGCATATTATTAATCACTATTATGGTAAAAAAAACTATAACGTTTAATTATCTACCAATATTGAATAGTACAAAAAAAAATTGGTAAAGATTTCGTAAAGAGTGTATTGTCGCATTAATAATAATAACAATAAATGAATGAATACCTACTGTTGCGCCGGCAAATCACAGACGAGTAGCCGACTGATTCATGTTACAAGACTACACTAGAGTCCCTAAATGTTGCTCAAAAATTAATTTAAAAAATAATGTACAAGAAAGGTTTTTTTTTCCATCACACCGATTATACAGTGAAAGTAAAATTATGACAGTAAGGCAATTGTACATAATACAAGCTCTGTGTAATTTTTTTAACAATATTGATGTTAAAAAAATGCTATAAGGTCACAAGAAGTGCGCAATACTAGAATGGGTTCTTCTCTAATGTACCAGCCGGCAAATAAGAGAACATCATTTGGACAAAGGAGTTTTTCTTGTAAAGCTTCTTTGTTATATAATAGGCTCAGTGATACTGAAAATACATTAAAACTATAGGTACGCTAAATAGTGATACATTAAAACTATAGATACGCTAAATTTATATAAAAAAGTAATAAAAAAATCTATGTTAGCTGAGAGTGGTGATTTCGCTTTATCCATGTTATCCGTTATGTTGTAATCAATGTTGAAACATTATATACGCTCGATATTATCATTATTATCTACTTATTATTACTTACTTACTACTATTTACTTCTTATTACTTTCTGATTACTACTTATTACTATTTACTTATAATTCTATTTTTTTTACCTACATTTTATTATTTACTTAATGCTATTTACATAATTTTTATTTTTATTTACATATTATTATTTACCTATTTTTATTTAAATATTATTTACCTATTTTAATCATTATTATGTACTTATTATTATGTACCTATTAATATTTACTTAATATTTAATGTGTATTATTATATGCTTATTAATATTTACTTATTATTATTATATACCTATTATTATTATTTAACAATTATAATCTAAAATTTAATTTTTATTGTTTATCTACTACTAATATTTACTTATTAATATTTACTATTATTTACTTATTAATATTTACTATCATTTACTTATTAATATTTACTACTTTACTTTATTTTACTACTCTTTATTCATGTATTATTATTTACTTATTAGTATTTACTGATCATTATTAAATTGTAAAGCCGCTCATCTCAACACAGGCCTGTCCTAGGGAGATGAGTGGCTAATGTTTTTGTTGTCATATTTAAATTTACTGAAATTAAATAAATAAATTCACATTTGCTGAAGATGTATGTATGTATTTGTTTGGCCGGCAGCTTAACCCCCGAACTTACCTCCAACCAATATTCGGTTCCCGCTCAATTTGTACGAAAGCGATGCAGCTAAAAATTCCCGTGAGATTTACTTAGAATTTGTCGCATACTAAATTCGGATTTTAACCCAAATGAAACTATTTTCAGTAGTCATTAAAATTTTATTGTATACTTTATTATAGTCCTGAGGTAAGACAAGGGACATTTTTTCAAAAATAGCATTCATTTAGCCAGAAATATTTGCTATAAAGTAAAAATATTAATAAATTGTCTTCTTTTGTGGCTTATATTTTCCAAATTAAAAAAAAAAAATGCTTCTCATCCTTGCTAGATATTTGCTATACCTTTTGATTAAAAAGATATATCATTAAGTTTGGGTGGGTATTTGGCATCCACAATTAAATTTTGTATGAAACAGGACGCGCAGTCCTTCCTCTTAAGAAGCAACTGAAATACTGGGCCTGTGCTAGAAACTCTGTCAAGATAATCCTTGTGATTCAAAATTATATACATACATACCGGGTTGATATACCCTTAAGTAATGACCGAATTCACAGACCTACTTACTTTAAAAACATGTGCTAACTCAATTCTTAATCATTTTCCCCGACTAGACAGGCCTTCAACAAATTGAACAATAGGCTATCATCGTTCATTATTGACGGAACGGAACCGTCCATTAAGCTCAGAGAGTTACCTATATTGTAAAACGTCGGCATAATTTTAACAAAGGACACTTCCACTCGAGGACAATAATAAACTGGCAGCCCACTAAACAAAACGGGTCATAAAACCTACCCTTACTCGGATTGAAACAACCTCGGGAATCGTGGGATCAGATTCTTCCCGGAATTCTGATAATAATTATGTAAGTTGCCGAATGGGCCTACCAGCGGTATCTAGCGGTCGGATTTAGGTGACAGATGACAACCAGCAACCAGAGGAGCTGATCGTCACGACAGTTGGCTTTACGTCTCCATCCCAGAAGGAAGTCCGAGTTCCTCCGTTCGGAGATCTACCGTAGAAGCCGCCCAGACTTTGCACAGCGAGTCGACTCCACGCTTCCCCCCAGGAAGATATTGATCTTCGCCCTTTGGAGTCAAACCCCAGAGACCGCCCAGGCCTCTGATTATCGCCACGTTAATACCTGCTCCAGACCCGGAGGTACTTGGATATCTAATGCGAACGCGAGAACTCTGCATACCACACCGCTCTCTGGACCCTGGATATCATCAGAAAAGGGAAGTGCCTTTAAACTCTTATTATAATTCTTCCACCCTGTCACCCAGTGAATACTCAGACTTTCACGTAATATCACACCTAAAGATAAAGACTTTTACGTTGGATAACTAAGACTTTCCCGTATAATTAAGCCAAGTGAATCACTAGTTTTAAGAATCAAACTTTTTCATAGACTTAAGCAAAATGAATCGCTAATTTTAAGAACAGAGACTTTCACGTAGAATTAAGTACTTGACTGTTTAATTTTAATGATATTTTTGTACCTAGTTAAGGTTAACTATAATTTAAGACTAACCCCTCGCATAGAAGAATAAACGACTTATAGTAAATACCTAAAGCGAATTTTAGTTCCTACCTTTTTGCATTATTCCTAAAGATATTACTCACCTAACTAAGCGCTTCTTAACAGGGTCTATATATATATTTTTTTAATCTTGGTGTTGCCGTTTAAAACCATTCAAACGTTTACAGCGCCCTCCATTTTTTACTACTTTTTTTTTGACAGTCGTATTAAGTATTAGTAAGTATTTTTGGGATATTCTGTAATGTAAGAACTAAGAACCGCGAGTCGTACCCGTCGACCACGATGGTCGTACCCATATAGGCATATCTATGAATATAGGTAACTACAAAAAAACCATAAATTTTAGAAAAAGAAGACGATTTAGAGCTGTCACGAAGGCCGCTTCCTGCTCTTCACTCCCCGCCTCGCCTAATCCGAAACGAAACACGGTAATCGCGCGCGCTACCTACCCGTGGAGACTGCCTGTTTGCGTCAGTTTCGCGATTGCACGACCGAAGTGTTCCACTGATATTTTCAGTTTTTTAAATGAACGAAGCAATAAATGTTCAAGTAAACTGATGTGTAGTGTGTATTCATTTCGTAGGAGTCGATCAGGCATCATCTAGCGTGGTTCTTATCTCAAAACCGCTCAAATTCACCCGAATTCATAGGTGTCACTTTTTGGCAATGTTGGGTAGAAGGTGTTATTATTTCTAAGATAATAGTTGTCAGATAAGAATACATTCGCTGTCTCAGTTGTGATAGTGAATCGATTAGTTGTACATCTGTGTATTGCAAATATGGCTGATAATATGAAGAATATAATTTGCGGGCCTCCCGAAATCGAGGGTCCCCTCCATTTATCTTACAGTGAATATTTGTTGAAGCGATTAAAAGAAGGTGGAGATGCCACTGCCCAGGTAAACCCTTGCTCATTATTACACAATTTAACATATTGTCATATATAATAATTGTTTTTTTAGACATTTTAGGATAACATGACATAAGTGACATTCGCTTAGAGCGATTAGAGCGGAACCTCCGAGATAGGTGGTTTTGATTAGAGACTGCAGCTGTTTAAACGCCCACTTTTCTACACGAAAACCATTGCTCAATAGTAACTCTTACCATTTTTGTTATCGATATAAAATGATGAAGGTAAATGTGCAAATAAACTCTTCTAAAAATAAGCACTAATAAAAATATAACGCTTTTTTATCAGTCTAATTACTATGTCGAACAGAACTCCTTTTAATTAAAAAAAAATAATGTGAATCGAATTTAGTAATATTATTAAGTTCTTCAAGTATTTTAGTTTTTTATTTTTTTTTATTATTGTGACAGCTATTTCGGCGTTCAAGGCCATTTTCAAACTATTAAAAAACTATTTCAATCACCGGAGAAGCAAAATAATGCATTTTAATTAAGCTAAGTAAAGTTTTTTGTTTTTGTAAGGTTTTTAGGTTAGTTTCATTTTATTTTTTAAACCCAAACCAACAACTCTTTTATATGTAAATATTCTATTATACATAAAATAGGTTCTTAGTTTGGTAAAAAAACTAACCTAAAAATGAAGTGCTTATCTGCACATTTCCCTTTTTTTTTGTAACATGACAATTTTTTTTTTTATAAAGCAAGACAAACATTTCAGGTTTATTTATTAGTTATTTTTATTAATTGACCTGGTGACAGACCACCATTCAGAATCAAAACGTTGTTTGAAATGGCTTTAGCCGTGTTTTGTGACCAGATTTGAATAGCCAGGCACTTCTTCACCTTCCTCTCACCCATATCCTTCCCCTTCCCACTAGCTTCAGCCAACCAACCTACATATGACTACTGTTTTTTTTTGCTCATTTAAAAAAAATATTAAAGAACCTATTAGATTTGTACTAACAGTTATAAGCCTCGCGCCTTGCCGTTAGCATGTGGTTTAGAAAGGGAATAAAAATCATTGCGATAAATTTTCTTTAATTTCTTATTTTTAGTCTACTTTTGGCTTAACATAACACAATTCTTATCATTATTCTATCGATTTATATATTATTTAAATAGAAATAGATATTTAAATATCCTAATTAAAGCATATATAAATAAAAATTAATCATAAGAAGACTAAAAATAACTTTTTATCGAAAGCAGTCGCTTTGTGGCTCGACATATTGATGAAATAAAACAATCACTTTGTTTATAACCACGAAATTTTATTTTTATGTTAAAAAAAAAAAAATTTCGTGGTTATAAACTAAGTGATTGTTTTATTTCATTAAAAATAATTTTTCTAACTTGTGAACATTGTTATTTTTTGGCTAAAATGTTACCTGAAAGTGTAAAGTATCATTGAACAAATATAAACATTTTATGTCCCTCATTATAAGCTATTCTCAAACTGGAGGAAAGAAGAGCGTCTGATCTGCTCTCCTCTAATGGTCCGTTGTGATAAAGGAAAGATAAAAATGAACCCGATAAAACATTATTACTTACGTGGATTATGCAACTAGACCATAAAGTTAATCAACAAAACACGGGTCATCAGAGGTCCTGTTATTTTGCCAAAATGTGTGTAAACTATAAAACATTTCAGACCCTGCCAACTTCCAAAACATCTAAAATATGTTATGAAACAATGTGTAGATATACGTCAGGATTTTTCACCGAAACATGTTGATATTTATATATTAAAAACAGTGATTTAAACAAAGTAGGTACTTCTTATTAATTTCTTAATAATGACGCCACAAAATAACTACACATCCATCGAAGAAATTTGTAGATTGGTTGTTGGCTATTTGTTATTTAGACATTGGACAATATAGTTGCTATTTTAACATTGCAATGATATACAACTATACATTAATTATAATTTACACAATTAAACAGTTTTCAAAGGGTTTTTTGCAAACTTTTCTTTTACCTACCTTCAATGGTGTCCAGAATTCAACAGTTTTCGTAGGTATATTGATACATCGTACAAGAAAAATAACCAAAATATTCCATTTTTGTTTTGTCGTAAATCTGTTACTTACCCAAGTACTTTAATTAGCAATCTTTAATTATTTTTATTGAGATTTAAAAAACCTCATTTTAATATTTAATCATTGTAGAAAATAATATCAACATAACCCAAATGAAACATGAAAACGGAATAAAATAAAGATAGCTGCCAATAATATGGGATTAAAAATATAGAATAATATTTTCAAATCTTGAATTTGAGATATGATATCGATGAAGATGACATAAATTGAACTGTTCTCATTAGCTAAGTTGGTTAAGCGGTTGCCCCGGATAGGCAGAGGTCCTGGGTTCGAGTCCCAGATGCGACTGAAATCTTTTTATTTTCTGTCGTCTTTTCCGTTTTCACGTTTCATTTGGGTTATGTGAATATTATTTTCTACAATGATTAAATTATAATTAGCTTCTATTTCAACTTATTCATGCTTTATGCATTCTTATTTCTGTGCCTACTTGTTTTAACTCGTAAAATATTGTTGTTACTATCTGTCTCCTTGCCAAACTACGTCAAGTAGCTTCACAAGCTATTAATAATATAATGTTATACTAATTAAAAAACAATCTAAAAAAAACCTACATTCATCACGTATTGTAATTTTTCGTTTATGTTTGTAATTTGTCTATTCTTGCATTATGATTTTTCTGTGTTTATTATTTGTCTATATTATCTTTTAGTATACTGTGTATCCTGATGAGGGAAGTTTCGCTTCCGAAACATGTTGATATTTATGTATTAAAGAGTAATGTAAAAAAAAGAATTTCATATTAATTTTATTAATAATTACTCTACAAAATAATTGCACGTTTATTGAAGAAACAGCCTCAAAAAATAAATAAATATCGATAGCTTCTCCTTTCATTATTTGGGAATTGGTCCAAAAATAAATTAGATGTAGCGTCAAATAGTATAGTGACAAACTTCCCAACGTCTGGGAAAAATGACTAACTGACCCCCTACCTGTTTTATCTATCCATCGAGCAAATTAAGTCTCAACTAACTAACTAACCATCACGCCGTTTCACCGCAGGGTTAGGCAGAGAGGACCGACCGCCAAACAACTCGATCTTGGCATACAATTCATGCTTCATTCACTTTCATACAACGTCTCATACATTCTCTTCTGTTATTCCGACTTCTGACATGGCCCGACTCAAGTATTTGATTCACTTGATCGTGCCATGTCTTCCTCGGACGTCCTCGGCTTCTTCTTCCATTCACATTCGCGTCATATATTCTCTATACACTCCTCTCTTCGTTCATTCGCTCTACATGCCCAAACCATCTAAGCGTCCTTTTCTTGATCTTGCTCACTACGCCTCCATCAGCCTCGCATTCTTTACGAATTTCAACATTTTTCATTCGATCATACATGGTTTTACCACACATTCGTCTCAGAGATCTCATTTCTACAGCATTCAGTCTACTTTCATCCTTGCCAGTTCCATGCCTCACTGCCATACATCAGGGTTAGTGTCAGCACTCCATAGTGGACTGCTAGCTTCGCTTCTTTGGACAACTTTTTGTTTGCGCCAACCGCGTTCAGTCCTCCGTTAATGGAGTTTCCTGCATTCACCCATCTTTCAATATCCCTATCAGTGTTTCCATCTCTCGTAAACATACTTCCCAAATATACAAACTCATCGACCTGCTCCAAGTATTCATCATTCACAACTATATTGCACACTGTTTTTGTACTCTCTCTTTCAAACACCATGACTTTAGACTTACTTACATTCATCATTAGCTCATTCTTCATACATACTTCGTTTATCCTAGATATGAGGGACTGTAGATCTTCCATACTGTTAGCAATCAGCACTGCATCATCAGCATACAACAGGCAACATACTTGCAGACTACTCATTTTCGCGCCCAAGCCCACCTCTTTCAATTCTTGCATACTTATTTATATTCATCCATGTAAAGATTGAATAATCACGATGACATTATGCAGCCTTGCTTAACACCTTTTGTGATATCAAATCACCCCGTAAAATCACCATTTGCTCTAACACATGCAACGCTTCCTCGTACAGAGATGCGATTGCATGTTCAAATATATCCTTTAATTTAATTATTTGAGGTTTTTGATTGACATTCTTAATATGTATATATTATACATATACTGTTGGGAGAGCTTTGAAGCAGAGAATGGACAGTTACCTCGAGAGGGTCTGCTCTTGGGGTAAGAATAAGCTCGTTGAATTTAATGTTTCAAAGACCCAATCATGTCTGATTATGTCTAAAAGGGATCGAAATGACAATCTAATCTCCTTTAATGGAAGTAATCTTCTCAACAAGCCCTCCATTGATATGCTTGGTGTAACCTTAAGTGACCAGCTCAGGTATGGGGGTTCCATCGAAGCCAGAGTAAAGTTAGCCCCTCAGAAGCTGGGTGTATTGTACAGAGCCCGCAGATTATTTAATAGTACACAACTGCTGACCCTGTACAAATCGCAAGTGTGCCCCATTGTAGAATTTTTCAGTCACCTCTGGTCGGGAGCCCCAAAATATTTGAAAAATCTTTGACTCTGCAGAAACGGGCGTTCCGTTTGATTGATTTGCCTATCTTAACAAACGGACTGCAATCTTTGGAGCACAGACTTCAGGTAGGAATACTGTCCTTGTTCTACCGGTATTTTAATGGAAGATGCTCTGAGCAACTAATGTCATTTATCCCTTCGGCACCGGTGCATAGTCGGGAAACACGTGCCCAACATTTGCACACGGTTGACATTTGTCACATGGGAACGGGTCACTTCTACGACTTGTGTTCAACAGCTTGCCTGTGGAATGATCTGCCGGCCTCTGTGTTTCCTCCATCCTGCAACATGGGTCTCTTCAAGACCCAAGTTCACTCCTTCCTTTCCTCTAAAAGACCCTCCACACAGCGTCCCTGGAGATGATATAGGCCTTGAGGGAAATTATCTCCCTCAGGGATGTGAAAAAAGAAAATGTTAAGTAAAATTTTATTTTTTTCAGATTTCCGTCAGCACGGGTGAAGGGGTCACATATGCCCAGATACTGCAGCGCAGTATCAACATGGCCGTGTCCCTGGGGAAGCTGGGGGTGAAGAAGGGGGATGTGATAGCTATATCGTCCGAGAACAGATTCGAGTTCACCGTGTGCGCCATCGGTGTCATGTTTGCTGGAGCCGTCAACGCCACCTTGAATGTCCTGTACAGCAGAGGTGAGTGTCTATTTTTATAACTTAAATTCAGTACTATAGTTCGACTAAAAACAAAAGACCGTTCTCTAGCGAACTACTAATTATTCATGCCCTTTCTGTGCACCCGTCTGCTTGCGGCCTAGCTATAGTTACTATATAATAATAGTAGTGATGTGGGTCTCACTGGATATATACCTGTCCCGAAGCCTCAATTTAACAGTTTTATATGGTTAGGTTAGGTTTTATAGATCAGATTGTTCAAGATTTTTTTAATGCGTGGTATTTGTAGTATCTTTGCCCATTGTTTGTATAAGTTATTGGGTACATACCATTGAAATTTCAACCCTGACTAAGGAAAACCCTTTGAATAGTCAGGGATGTATTTCTCCTTCAGGTAGGGCCAGATCTTAAAATATAAAGATTACACCGAGCTCCAATGTTTGCCTCACAACTCTTTCTGAATATTTTTAATCTAACAACAATAATACCTTAAGGAAAATCCAAAAGAAAATTCAGCATTTGGAATAATAATCAATGTTATAGTCTTTAATTCTGACAGTTATAATCTTTTAATTTTCTTTTAACCATTTTAACAATTCATTCTACTTATCCTCGGAATGAGTCATTAACTCATTTGGAATATTGTAAATTTGTAATAGATTTACTTTATTTTTATGTGAGTACCACACGAGAGTCACAGATGCTCCCAACCGTCTGGAGCCAGTGTGACTATGGATTCCCAATTGGGGTATATTGTGAGGATGAAAGTAGCAAGGAGGGGGAAGGAGAGGAAGGTGGAGAAGTACCTGGCTATTCATATCTGGTCATCAAACATGGCTAGTCATTTCAAGCAAAGACATATCCAATAATCACTTTTTTATATTAAAAAATGCCTTAAATGCAATGATGCTATTGAAAACATGACGCCAAACACAATTGTATTTGGAAATAGCTAAATAGTTGACTGCACATAACTGATAATAAACAAATACGCACAAAAATTGTACTAAACACAGGGAGAGGGATGTCGGAGAGTTATTATTTATTAATTCAAAATAATGATAATATTATTACGCAATACGATAAACATAATGTTTTTAAATAGAAAAATGTTTATAAAATATTTTATAAATTTACATAGGCTTAGCATTTATCAAAATCTAATCAGAAATATTACTTTTTCTTACCGTCCTATTTTATGTTTTACAAAATATTTAAAATATGAGTATGATTTTTAAAGTGGAGAAAAGTATTTTTAATCCTTTCTCGTTACGTTTTAGTAGAAAAACTTAACCAAAAATTTGTAATCCGCATTAAAAAAAAAAACATTAAAGTTACATAGTGTTTATGAAAAAATTAAACTACACACTGTTCTTTTTTTTTAATTTATCTTATCGGCATGTTAAAGAAAAACCTTCACAGCATTTTTTAAGGATATTCAACTTTTTAAATGTTTTTGTAAAACATGCGTGGAATGGTCAGAAATATGTAATATTTCTGATTTTATTTTGATAAATGCTAAGCCCCCATGCAAATAAAAAAAAAACGTAATTAATATTATTCTCTTTAAGAACACCATGTTTATCGTATGGCAAAATAATACTATCATTATTTTGAAATAATAAATAATAACTCTCCGACGTCCCTCTCCCTGTTAAGTTATATTTCGAGGTTGTGGCATTTTAAAAATTCGTTTATGTAAATGAAAGTTTTCATATGACCTTGGACTATGGCCGTAGAGATGGATAAGAATAATGACCTTGGCCTTCAGACATGTATGGATATAATATTTTTAATAACTTGACTCGTGGGTTTAATTGCATTATTATTTACCTGTATTCAATCCGTTAGCATTCCGATAACTACATAATCCCTGATGTTGGACCGCTATTCATTACTTGAATGAGTAGCTATGTTTCATAACCAAACGTAAATAGTCAGGTGTTATATTTTTATCTCTTTCCATTAAAAAACACTAAGGATAACAATTCAGAATAGAAACTTTGCTTGAAATTGTTTTATTTATTGTGAATCACCAAACTAGGCATACATTTAATGAGGTACATCAGAAAATCAATTGAATAACAAAGATAAATTATCAAGGATAACTATCATCTTTGATTTCATTATCTACATTTAGTGATCAGTTCTGAATAACCAAATACTTTCTGACCTTCCCCTCCCTCTCCCCTACTTCCTTCAGGCTTACATCATTTGCCTAATGAGGATGCGATAGTTCCGCTGGTTCCGGGCTGTTGGAACTCTTTGTTATTGTACTTTAAAAAAAAACGCCAGTAAATATACATGATTGGCTGCTGAAAGAATTCAGTTTGCAAAGTTAGTCCAAGTATATATTTGTTCTGTGACAACAGTCTCACTTTGAACCCCTTCAAGAATGACAAGTACCAAGTATATTACAATGAAGCGTGAATTCTTCCGTAATTTACTTAACCCTAGAATGGAAGTGTTCTTCCTTAGCCCATTAATGGAAGCAAGAAGTATATTTTACTCCCTTTTGAAATGAGGCGTTTTTCTCCCATATTTGATTAATCTTTATTGTTGAGGGTAATAAATATTGCGATTACTCATAATTCACTCGCTTATCTGTGAAGCGATCAATTAATTTGACTCTAATAGTTCCCACTGTAAAATAAGACGTAAAATTTTCTCAGCGAATAAATATTAAACTTAACTACGATAAAAAGGCGCAGCCTGCTAGTATGAAGACAAACGCATTTCTGAGGGAAGAACTCAAGGAAAGCATATTTTGAAGAAAGCTGGTGCAATCGTTCGGACACTTCAGTGAAAAATTCGTTTGAAGTTGGACAGAATAAATTTTACTCTTCGCTTCCATTCTAGGGTTAAGAGTGAGTTTTTCTCAATGAGTTACTAAGTAAACTGATGAATTGACAAGCCCTTGAACAGATGGTTTAAACTGTTTAGTTAAGGCCCCTCATTAATCTCCGAGAATTTAGATTTAGGCAAGAGGTCTGTCTAGCATCGGCTCTGAATCCCGACTGACCGCTGTTGAAAGGCAGATATGATCATTCGAAAGATAGAAAGAGCGAGCCAATGTGAAGAGCGTTTAGAATAAATAGGCGTAAGTGACAATTCTAAAAATATTAATAAAACACAATATATTTAAGATAAATCAAAAATCTCAAGACGAATGTCTTTAGTAACATTTAAAGAAACATTATGATTTTTTCAAACCTATAAAGTGTTAAATAACAGAACAAACCTGTTTTTTTTTAATTTTCGTAGTATAGTTTACGATTTTTTCTATCGAGAGAATTTCATATAATTACATTTTCTGATTAGAGATTATCTTCAAAAATAAAAATATTTTTTTTTAAGTACATAAAACCTCCATTTTTTAAGGGATATTTGTAATATATACATAGAAATTCTGTTTTGCAGAGCCTTAATGCCATGTTTATTGTGTGCCTACAATTAATTATTCGTCTTAACCTTCTTATCTTGTGGGGTGACTTGAGTTACCCCAAAAATATATTATTACTTGTCTATGTCAGTTGTAATAATTATTACATAGTACCATTATTTTAACCATGCAAAATCAAATAAATTAATTAATTAATCTTTCTTTTTCTAAAAAAACTGTCATATAATATTTAATTTATTGGAGTAACTTATTGAAGTTTATAAACCTAATTGTATTATTTAATCATTTAAGATAATATTAACAAATCTCATAATGAAATATGGAAAAGTGCAACGGTTGCATTGCAATTGTTAAATTGATATCGATAAAAATGACTGAATGTAATAAGGTCTCATTAGCTCAGTAGTTAGAGTGCTAGTCTCGGTAAAATTCCCAGATGCAACCGTTACCTCTTTATTTTCAGTGTCTTTTCTGATTCGTATTTCATTTTGAGATTTGTTAATATTATCTTAAATATATGAGGTGTGATAAAAAAATACGGTGAATAATTTTATTACGATCAAAATAATAAGCTTTGAATTAATCTCCTTCAAAATACTCTCCTTGGCTAGCGATGCACTTATCTCAATGTTGATTCCATGATTAGAAGCGTTTCTGGAAGGCTTCTTTCGGAAGGGCCTTCAGCTGTTCCGTCGTGGCCCTCTCAATGTCAGGAATGGTGTCAAAACTTTTTCCTTTTAGCACGGTTTATATTTTTGGGATAAGCCAGAAGTCACATGGTGCTAAATCCGGAGAGTAAAGCAGATGTGAACTGGTGGATCACAAGTAATGTGTGGCACGGCGCGTTGTCATGATGAAAGAGGACGCCATTGGCCCAGTTTTCTGGTCTCTTTCTCTGTACATCATCTCGCAAACGTTGCAGTAAGCCGCTGTAATCTCTGATTGCGCCATGCCTCACTATTAAAAACAATGAGCATGATCTTGACATTCGACTTTGACTGATGTGCCTTCTTAGGGCGAGGAGAGCCACTCGTTTTCCATTGGGAACTCTAAATTTTCGTCTAAGGCTTTATCCATACACTCAGCTTTCGCATGGATTTGCTTTAAGACGATCCTTCAATTCCATGCAAATTGACATGATTTTCCTTCTGTTAGTCAAAAGTCTGGGAACAAATTTCGCACTCACTTGTCTCATTTGCAAATTATCAGTTAAAATGCTTTACACGGACCCGCACGAGATGTTAAATTTTTCTGTAAACTCTTTAATAATCAATCTGTTTGATCGAACCATTTTTGCCACTTTTCACAAGTTTTCGTCTCGTTTTCAGATCGAAGTACGTCCCGACCATTGCTTGTCTTCAACCGACTCATTTCCACTTTTAAATCGCTCATCCACTTGTAAACAGTCTTCAGAGTCACCACATTATTGTCACACACTGATTTTAATATTTCATGCCCTTCTTTAGCACTTTTATACAACTTAATGTTAACGTGTTGTTCAAAATCTTTGATGTGTGACAGACACGTTAATAAGACCTCACTTCCGGCTCTGGAAGCCGACTGACAAGTCACAACTTCTTCAAACTTGACACTGACTATCTCAAAGGATCAGGCTATCGGACTTATTACTTCAAATGGATCTAGCGCCAGCAGTTGCTGTTATAAAAATTCATTTACCGTATTTTTTTTATCACACCTCGTATAATATAATAAAAATGCTTAACCCCCTCAGACTCGTGCGTCGGTATATCGGCACATCTTGAGACTTCACAAAGCCGATATGCTGTTGAAAATTTTGATGGACTACATAAAAGGCATTGGATAAAGGAAACATTGTGAACCGAGAATGTATCTACTTAAGTCAGCTGTATACGTCACTCGCTGACTACGTCAGTTGTTTAAAAATTCCTCAAAAATAAATTTGTAGGGTTACTCAGTTACCCCTCATGGTTACGCTTGTTTTGTTTGCTATCATGGTTGTTAAAGTCCGCCATCACGACTTGTGAATATTTTTTCAGCATGTAATGAATTGCCACAGAATGAATTTACATATTTCCACTTATACAATAGTACTTATAATGTTGAAGGCTCCATGTGAGTGAATAGATGTACAAATAATAAAGTTGATATGAACACAGTATCAATTCTTTACCATGTCATGAAAAAATGTGGAAATATTCAGTCCATTCACTTGTACCAGTGGTGGCTCGCGACTCTTGAGTGAGCTAGAGTGCCAAGATTGAAAAATACGACATTATTGATGTTGTTTGAAGCTCCACCTACCATCTAAATCTCCATACAAAAAATCGAAATTAAAAAATAAAAAAAAACATTTTCGGCTTCAACAACATCAATAATGTCGTATTTTTCAATCTTAACACTCTAGCTCACTCAAAAGTCACGAGCCGCCACTGACATGTACGCATCGTCGTTGCGGTAATATCTGTTGAGTAACATTTTTTTATAATTGAGGTTATGAAACAATGAGGCATCTCTTTTAACGTAAAATTATTACAAAAAGTAATATTATAAGAGATATCTACATTATTTATGACCCCTGATCAATTTTTACAATGTTACTTAACAGATACCCGTGCAGCAATGACTTTCATATAACAGTAACATATGCAATATAAAGTTCTTATCTTTTCAAAGTTCCTCATAAACTGAATGTTGCCGTATACTCAAGCAACCGAAGATTATTTTACTTGCGGCCATTTCTTCGTATCCCCTCAACCAAACCTGTAGCATGTTTGTTCAATAAAGCCATTTTTATTTTATTTTTATATCCATAATAGATAAGATAAGAATGTGTTCAATATGAATTAATGTTTTTTTTTTTTCGATTTTCGCATTCAAGAATTTATGCCCAGTTTGACAATAAAACATGGAATTTTAATAAAGTGGAAATAAGTTTTATCTGATGTTATGCTATGCTTGTCTCCCAAATTTGACGAGAAAATTGGCATACTAATTTTTGATTAAATTGCATGTTTGTTTCCACATACTTTTTTTTATTATTTTTTTTATAACTGGCTTCTTAGATATATACAGTTTCAAAAAAAATCATATTTCCGTGCAATTATTTCGCTAATGAAAAGTTTGAAAAATTAATTAATCTTCTCGGAAAGCACCATAAGACGGGGTTAAATTACTCCACTTTTTCTGTTGTTTTGAACCTTTTGTTTTTGAAGAGAAATTAGGGGGGTATTTTTTTAGCTTGTAATATTTTATATTTTAAAAAAAAAAATATTTTGATATTGGTAGTCACTGTTAATGCCCATAGACTTTGATTCAACTTTGTAAAAACAAAAATATGCAATTTTTTTTTTCTCTTGCTTTGATGAATTTGAAAATAAATTTCATTTAAAAAATAATATATGAACGAATCTAGGTATATCATAAAAATATTTTTTTTTACTTAACATAATGAGTAACATTTCTTTTTATTTTTAAAAGTGGCGTGAAGTAGTTCCTAGGAGGCGGTTACTTTATCATCACATACTTTGTTGGTGAATTTTAAGTAGTTTTGTGCGACCTGTGTAAAGTTTAACTTTTTTTTTATATGAATACCCCACATGAGTCCCAACTGCTCCCAACCGTCTGGAGCCAGTGAGACTATGGCATCCCCTATTGGGGAATGTTGTGAGACTGAAGGTATTGGGGAGGGGAAGAGGAAGGTGGGGAAATACCTGGCTATTCAGATCTGGTCACCGAACACGGCTAAAAGCCATTTCAAGCAACTCTTCAATTCTGAATGGTGGTCTTTCACCAGGGTGATACTGAGAGTATCTTCCACTCATATCTTAACTCAACAGAAAAAGCACTCCACCATTACAGACCCTTGAAGTAAATATAATTAATAGATTAATGTTAAATAGTAATGCACAATATTTACCTTTGTAAGTTAATTATTAATATTTAGATTCAAGAAGATTATTTATTACAACGAAACTTGGTAACTCACTTCAACATGGCTGCTTCTGTCAAATCACACACAAATCAATTAAAGCATAAGGAAGAAATGCCTATGGTCAATTCACTATAAGGTAAAAAATAAATAATGTTCTTGATTTTTGACGTTTACATTATAGATGTCATTAGAGAATTTTTTGAAAGTGGCTAAAGTAAACTGCG
The DNA here is from genome assembly GCA_022606495.2 of Halesus radiatus. Classification (NCBI taxonomy): domain Eukaryota; kingdom Metazoa; phylum Arthropoda; class Insecta; order Trichoptera; family Limnephilidae; genus Halesus; species Halesus radiatus. Next base: position 51,816 of record JAHDVE020000033.1, read on the forward strand.
GAGACCAGTGGCGGCTCGTGACTTTTTAGTGATCTAGAGTGTTAAGATTGAAAAATACGACATAATGTTGTTTTAGCCGAAAATGATTTTTTTTTTTTTTTTAAATTTCAATTATTTGTATGGAGATTTAGATGGTAGGTGGGGCACAATCTTCATACAAAAAATTGATTTTTCGAAAAAAATAAAAATCATTTTCGGCTTCAACAACATCGATAATGTCGTATTTTTCAATCTTAGAATTTTAGTTCACTCAAAAGTCACGAGCCGCCACTGGCGGGGACGTAAAGTAACCTCATCTTAAGGTATCACTAATTTGAAAAATATGCAACTGCACCATGGTGCTTTATTACATTTGAACCATCTTGGTGTTGCCATTTAAAGCAATTTTAACAACTGCGGCGCCCTCAATGTTTTCTTCGCTTTGTTGAACTGTACCTTCAAAATAAATTAAGTTTAATACGTTATCGCGAGCCTACTTATAAATACACGTATCCATGTACTTTAAGCAATAAAGATATTCAGGCATTCTGATAACATTTGAGATTACACGCTTTTAGAAACTAGTTACATATTAAGATAACCAAATTTCATAATTGATTTTTATCTGATTCAGGACCATAGGTTAACCTACATATAAATTAAATACGCCATTTCTGTATCCACCCATACTAGATTGAAATCAATTATCAGAATAATAATTAATCATATTTGTGATAACATTCTTAAACATTACATAAGTAAGTAAATTTATATTAATTAACATGTAAGATGATAATCATTGATAATCGTCAAAGGAAATCAGGTGTCTCAATTTTTTTGTACTATGTTTTAATCTCATACGGATTTCTCACGAACTTAATAATGAAGTTCTATGCTAATTTTTATTTATTTAAAAACAATTTATTTAAACCTTGAACTGGTGACAACCATTGTAGGGTTTATTTTTTTTTAAATTTAGATTTTAATATATACAAATATTATATTTTTTTATATCAGAAAAAATAAAATTACATTTTCACTTACTTAACTAGAATGATTACCTAAATAAATTCCTAAATACGTTACAATCGTATGTATACATTGTAATTATTTTGTTAATTTAATTTGAGATAAAATAATTTAATTTACCTAAACTTTTTTTTCCTTTTTAAATAAATCTGGAAGGCAATTATATAATTTGCCCCCCATAGTAGCTAATGGATTGCTTGCCACTTTGTGTATGTATGGTGTTAAAATGTATGCTGTTGTGTGAAGTGTGTGTGTACTTGCGACGTTTTAATGAATTCTGTGTTTGTATGTGTAAGTTCATTATTTATTTTATATGTTAATATACATATATTATGGTAGTATAGTTTTCTTATTGTTAACAGTTTTGTTTCCTCGTATATATGAAATAATTCTAACCATTATTCACAATTCACAAATATGTATGTTTTTATATTGTGGTATGAAACATTAAAAACCCTTCAAATCGCTATACAAATGACAAACATTCCCATTTCCGCACTGGGGATACTCAGTCGCCAAGCTCACATTATCTGCAGTTAATTATTGGATATAATGCCTTCAGGTATATTAAGGTGAAATCAAAAATATTATTCAATTAAAATGCAGACTTCTTCAGAATCATTGACAGATAATGCCGCGAAGTTCGAACAATACCAATTTGTTGGAAAACTAATGACGCCACGAAGTGAATACCAATCATTTGAAGAAATTATGTTTGATTTAGTTTCAACAGAAGTAAGCAGCTTACTTTAGACAAATGCGCCCGCAATGCGGGCATATGCCTAGTCTGATAGGTTTCCAAATACCCATAATAAATACTGAATATAGAAATACATCTAAAATAAAATAAAACACTTCTATTGGTTTATCTCTTCAGTGTTCAGAATACTTTGCAAAACAAATAAAATCTCTCATTATCTCTTCCTTGCCGGTGCTGTCAACTGATTTGACATGTCTCTAATTATATCAATATCTCGGTAAATATACTATTCAAAGACTTAATATTTTGATTGTTCCTCAGCAATACATTTATGTATTGGAAAAACTAATTAAAATATAGAAGTATTTATCGAATGCAGCAGAAAAAAATGTTATGTCGACAAATCGGAACAATAAGTCAATATATATGTATGTCTGCGTGCATTGCTAACTTGCCATGTGGTGAGGTAGAGAGAGAGAGAGGTATGAAGTTTCACTCACCGTGCCACCATGCGCAGTCGTTAGTAGTAGCCGGCGATCCGCCAGCTGTATTGGATGTATCAGACGTTTTATGCATGCCCGATGTTTTTTCAACATAAAAATTACAAAATTCTAAATGTGTACCCTGTGCACTTTCGTGCACAGCTCCGGTGCTGAGGTACACATTAAACATTTTGTAATTTATAAGTTCGATAAAAATTTATATTTTACATTTATTACTTATGTATGTAAAATATTGTGTATAATGCTGGAAACAGGAAAAAAACATCAGCTATGCATGATACGTCCATTACAGAAGATACACTGACGACCGTACATCGTGTAAAGGTGACCAAAACCCCGAACCCCTCTCGACCTCTATCGCGCCACTCAGCAAGTTATCAACGCACGGTGATGTATGTATATATCTACTAATTTTTCGATGAAACATTTTATTCTGTTGCATTCGATAAATAATTATATATTTTTATTTTATCCAATACATAAATTTTTTGCTGAGCAACACCTAGTATATGAACTCTGTGTTTATTATATTTATAGAGATTTTTTTTAATTCTTTTATTTCTATATGATTTTGATATTATAGAATTTTTTTCATACTCCTCACTAGATCCTATGCTGATTCAAACTAGGTTTTGATATTGAAATAATTACAGACACGTCAAATCAGTTGACAGCACTAAATTGTTTATCGTCTCCTCTAATTCTGCGATAGTTAGGCTTAACTATTTAATTTATTTAAAATAATCTTTTTTTTATTAATGTTGTTAATTTCAATGTAAAAAAAAAAAATTCCAGATGAACTCATCCACGCCATGAACATCTCCAAACCAAAGATGATCTTCTGCTCCCCCTTCACGGTGTACAACATCATCGACGCCGTCACAGACATTCCCTCCGTGCAGAAGCTAATAGCCATCGGAGACGAGGCTGCGGAACCCAACATGATCATGTACGAGGATTTGGTCAAAGAAAACGTCGACGTGAACTCCTACAAACCGGTGCATGTGGAAGTGCTCGACCCTCTGGTCATTCTGTGCTCCTCTGGGACAACTGGTCTGCCCAAGGGAGTGATTCTGACTCATCATAACTTCTCCATTTGCAACGGTCACCTCATGTAGGTATTTTTGTTTGTTTTAGTTATGATTTATGAATGTGCAGGCGTGTGTACCCCCAGTTTACAACCATAATGTATTTATAAAAAAGTTCTGCTGTCAATCGCCATTTTCCATACACTTAAAACAAAATTGTAATTAAGTCTTAAAATGAGTTTAAACTTGTATTAAAATCTGTTTCTTTCTTACGAAATAAATAAATCAAGGATGTCTATCGGAATGGACGCATCACTTTCTAATTCCAAACCAGTAATCTTACCACCAAATGAGAGACACGATCTATGTCAAACATATCTATCAACATGCAATGTTCACTTTCTAATTCAAAGATAAGCAATCTTACCACCAAACGAGAGACACCGTCTATATTTATTTATTTAGATGCCCATTGGGCTTTTACATACATAAATATACAGAAAAATTACAAAGAATATAAAAATAATAAGTTAGTTATTATTAGTTATATTGCGTGTATGTATGATTTTGAAAGGAAGAAATGTTATGGAATTTTAAAATATCAACAGAACAAGTTTCATTCTCCATACGATGCCTCTGTGTCTGTGAACAAGAATTGTACTAAAAATTAGTGCAAGAAGAAACTAAATGAAATGTAACATGGAATCTCATGTTGTATTTATTGGGTACACGATAATTAATCATGCTCGCCAGGTTAGGACTGTCTAAATTTCGATTAATGATTTTAAATATATATGTAATAATGTCGGAAACTTTTCTTCGCTTTGACAATATATCATTATATCTATCAGGAATGAACTCATCACTTTCCAATTCAACGCCACCAATCTTCCCACTGTACGACAGACATCATCTATATCATATTTGTTTAATTCTCTTTTCCAGGGACATGTTAATACGGCAGTCCCGGGAGGCCCGGAAGTGTCTTCTGATGATAATGCCGTGGTTCCACGCCTACGGATTCATCACTCACCTGATCACCCTCAACCTGCACATGCAGTACGTGTTCATGGTTCGATTTGAAGAAGAAGCATTCCTTAAAGCCATCCAGGACTACAAGGTGCATTATTGTTATCAGAATTTTACTGCTACCTCTTGTATGTAGCCGCCATTTTGTTGGGTTATTTGATCAGCCGTCAAGCATAACATAAAAATTAGATCAAATGCTGACGGGCCGAGAATCGGTAGTTAACACGCTTTCAAACCACTAGGCCCGGGTTTTATCGCTTGGCTTGGTAAAAATAGACATCTTCTGTATTCTATGAAAATCAAAAATAATTGCATATGTATCTTTGAATGCTTAATGTAAATTAGTACAGAAATTAATATATTAGTCAAAACTTCCCCTTGTTTGCTTATTTTAAACTAGTATTGTCCTCCACTCTATCAGTTGTGGAGGACATTTTTAAATATTTAAGTTTTCATACGGTTTTCTTTTCAGATCACCATAACAATGCTGGTGCCACCTTTAATGGTCTTCCTGGCCAAGCACCCGCTGGTGGACAAGTTCGACCTGTCTTCCATCAAAGAGATCTGGTGCGGTGCGGCGCCCCTGTCCAAGGAGCTGCAGCTGGCCGTGACGCAGCGCATCGGCGTGTCGTGCATCAAGCAGGCGTACGGCCTGACGGAGACCACGCTGGCCGTCACGCACAGCGATGTTGGCGCCGCCTACAAGTATGGGAGCTGCGGGATGGTGGTGCCCGGCACGCAGATGAAGGTAAATATTATTACTTCATTCTTATTTGGTTTTTAAAAAGTGTCACGATTGGCTCTACGTTGAAAATCTTTGAACCTACGCTAGATAATGGAATTAAAATACCTGAAAACTTGACAATCTAATTGAGCATGAGACCAGCTTAGGATTCTGTAGGTCCCATACATTGACTGATGGGATGCCAGATGAGAGAATACCAAACATTTAGATCAATAGGTGCCCAGTGGAAGCAAAACCACCTCAAGCCCGGCCGTGACAGAATCAAATCGGCTTCTTAACGGGGTGAGGGACGTCGGAGAGTTATTATTTATTAATTCAAAATAATGATAATATTATTACGTAATACGATAAACATAATGTTTTTAAATAGAAAAATGTTTATTAAATTTTTTTTAAATTTACATAGGCTTTTATCAAAATCTAAGAAATATTACTTTTTTCTGACCGTCCCATTGTATGTTTTACAAAATATTTACAATAAGAATATGATTTTTAAAGTGGAGAAAAGCGATGTAGCGCCGTGATGATGATAAATATGTATTGGCTCACTTTTACCTTTTCCAAGGGAACTATAAAAAAATGTGTAAAACTGAGAAAATATGTATGGTAAAATGTATGGAAATATGTAGGTAAAAAATTAACTGTTTAGTACCTTCTCAATTTTCGATTAACCTTTGGAAAGCCGAGCTTCTATGGTCTATTTATTGCTTTGTGCACCGAGGGTAAATCTCAGCGCGGCCCGCCATGCAACGACTGAGTCTATTTTCGTAATAACTGTTCAAATAAAACACCCCGTTTTGTTGGTAACATTGCATTTTCGACATCTGATGTCACGAGGCTCTGTTCGCGCGTATTCTGGTTTTGCATTTGTATGAAAAATTTTGTTTAGTATTTTAAATATATATATTTTTTTTAGTTTTCGTGAAATTTAAACTTAATTTTGCTAACTTTAAGATCTATAATTGTTGTCCAAGATAATAAATCACCATTATTATTGAAAGAAATTAGGTATCTATAGTAATGGGCAAATTAATTGTCAATACTGAAATTATGAAAATGTTATTGTAGATATTATTATTATTCTTGGAGTATACATTTTCAAACAGGTACAAAATTTGAATAATTATGTTTAGTTATGGTTTACTGTTAATAAAATATAAAATTCGGTGGCGTTTGGGAGTAACCTAATATATTTTTACATTTTTAACCTTTGGAATGACGAGCTTCTATAATCTAGAGATTTCGTCGTGTGCCAAAGGTAAAACTGCGTGCGGCCCGCCGTGCACCAGCTGAGTCTATTTTCGTGATAATTTACTTGTTTTTTTCCATAATTATGTTTTTGTAAATTGTTCTCTCTTACCAGATAATGTGTTTATATATTTATTAAAATTGTGTGTATCTATCATTAGTAATTTTTCCAGAATAACTACTTACATTCAGAGAAAAAAATTCTCTCCAATGATATAAAAAAAAATTTATATGAAAACATTCTTAAAGTTTTATTATATTTCCATAAAGCTAAATAAATGTATCAAAATATAAAAAACACTTATTTACTTACATTTTAGAAGATTTTACAAAATATCGATTGTGCGTTTTTCAATTCTCGGCAATAAGATGAATAATATAAATGAGCATACTGGTGATATTTACTTCTATATTGGAAACTAAATGGAATTGGAATAAGCCGGTTTTTAAAGTTTCACCATATTTTGACTCATTTGAATCATTTACGTGAACAATCATGTAAACTATTTAGATTTAAAGCTGCCAAAAAGAGTTTTTCTCCATGAAATGGCAATCAAGGTTAATTTTTCAAGTATAGTGGAATGTTGCATGTTCGCAAACATTGCCCTCAATTGATCTAGATTAGAAATTTAATATTTTTTGATAATGTTCATAAAACTATCAAATAAGCTGTCATCAACGACATCAAACATATCTATGTGAAAGAAATAATGTTCTAATGAATGACCTAATAATAATTATAGTATTTTCTCTTGCATTCTCTTAGAGCGCCCTTGAGGTGATTTTTCACAAAAACGGCCCAATACAAATCATCCAATTAATAATAATATAATGAAAATGAACTGCGCGTCAAGGAATGATCCAATACTTGACAGTTGTTATTTTATTTTAAATTCCAGACGAGCGGTATCGTCACTTTGGTTGGATAGGGTTCTAACTGACATATTTTGCAAAAATGACTTTTGAATGTGAAACTATTTCTTTCGATCATTTCTATAACCTAAATAATTTTCAAAGCCATCTGTGCTGTATTTTCAGAGATTCTTGTATGACGAAGTTCTAACATCAAGCACTCTAAATATCCGTTTATTTTATATGATTCTAACATCACTTAGAACCTTGTGCAATCGTCATATTGTATGTAGCTGACAGTTTGTAGGCGCAGTACAATTCGTTTCTTTGGTTGGATAGGGTTCTAACTTCACCTTACCTTGTTCAAAGATATGAGAGTTTGTAAAGACATTTTCTCATATTCTATTTAACAATTTTTGAATTTGGGCATCAGTCTTGCGTAAAGTATTTAAGATTAATATATTTTAAAGGAAAATAATTAATTATCACATGACGTTAATATCTTGGAGTGAGATTTAAGGAAAACATGGCTTTTATGTCTGCTTGGTGCAATCTGAAATTTCGCCAACCTTTTAGATAATTTTACATTGCACTGAAAACAAATTAGTATCTTCTGATTAATTGACTGACCCCGACTTTCGGCATACTCTTTCCTCGTTAAATTTAATCGTAACTTTTACATTTGGTTCACTCTTTTCGTATTGTGGATCGATTTTAGAAAAAGGATTTTTTAATAATCAAAATGCTTCGATGAATCTTTAAAATCAAGTTGCTTCATCTGTAGGATTCTGAATGATTGGTTTTCAAAACTCTCACCAACCCTAGCAAGAAAAAAATCTCATGTTTATAGATACTATTTTCTTTGTTACTATCGATATTATTAATCTCTTGAGTGCCCCGCTACAGAATATTTCATAATATGTGCATAATAGAATTTATGTTTTCATGTTTTTTTTTTTTTAATAAGGTCACTCCAAGATAATTAGTAATACACTGCCCTTTTAAAAATTTTTATAAAATCCCAAATTGTTCAAAATTTTACATAAAACGCTATTTTTGTATTTTCCATTATTTTCTATAATTTATACGATAAAAATAACATGTTATTAAAAAACATATTATTTTGTGCCAATTATTCGTATTTCTATCACAAAAACAAAACAAACTTGTTGAACAAGGTTCCAAATGTAGTTAGAACCTTATGAAATGAATTATTATGCCCTAGCTGGTTACACATGGTTCTATCTTCATGTTTAGGTATGTTCTAAAACGGTAATTATACATCCTATTATTTTTATTTCTTTTAGAATATGATAAACTAAAAATATTTCACGCAAAATTGAATCTCAAAATCAAACAATGTTAAATGAGAAATAGTCGTTGCAATTTTTGACACCTCATATCTTAAAACTGGGTGATGTGAGGTTAGAACCTTGTCCAACCAAAGTGAGTGTGTCAAAAAACGAAAAGCAAGAATTGTTATCTAATTTATTATTTTATTGGCAAACGAATATGATTTAATTTAGTAAGCTATGAATATTTTCTAAGGTCGAAAATCCCACAAAAAGAAAGTATGTTTTTTGTCTTACCAGTCGGTCGGACATGGTGGCATTCAACAGATACAAATTTTGCGTTACCTATGGAACACGCTGGCGCACCAGAGGTTAAAAACCATTAACATGAATAAACTGTAAAACTTCCTCATTTTGAAAAACCATGAAACATCATTCTTTTGTTCTGAAAAATCTATCTTTCTTTTCTTCTTCATACATTCCTGTATTCCAATATTTTCCGTAGTGGAAATAATTTCTTATTTTATGCCCAACATACATTTCGAAAATTCAGCTCATTTTAAACGTAAAATTAGTTTCGTAACTTTAACTGGATATTAACTTTTTATGACAAAGTAAAATTTCCTACCCAACATTATTTTGATTTTTTTGATAGAGATTTATGAAAAATTTTACATGTTCCCGAGGAAATCGAAACTTGTTACAAAAACATAAAAATCCTATTTTTTCCTTTTTTATATGACATTACTTAAACATTTACGCATAAGTTAAGATTGCGATGCTCACCGACGCGCGTGGCCTGTCAAATTCAGATTTTCCAAGTAATATTTCGAAAGAATATGATATTTTCCGTGATATCAATATCATAATGGATATGGTTTTTTTTTTCATATAAAATTGCTTGAATCGCATTCTGAAAAATGAACTTCCGTGTGGCATTTTATTTGTCTATCGAAATTTATTACAGAAACACGACAAACGTTTAAAAAAAATAATATTGCCGTTTAATTTGACATCACGACGCTTATCGGCTTGTCAAACATAAATATGTCCGATATATGAAATAAAACAGTCGCTTCTCAATATATTCAACAATTTAGCATTACTCCAAACACACAAAGATCTCAGTAACAATAAATACTAGTATTAGAAACGGTATCACTATTACGTACAACGGTATCACTATTACGTTCAGCAATAAATACTTGTATTAGAAACGGTATCACTATTACGTACAACAGCAGCCCAACACCATTATGTATATGAAGGTATAAAATTATTCAATGTTCTTCATACGGATGTAAGGACAGAGATAAATAACGAAATAAAAAAAATAAAAACTACTTCTGAAATACGCAGCCTAATAATCCATTGAAAAGTAGCAAAATATTTTTTTTCTTATATTCGTACATTTAAATACATATCTATGTTGAAATCCATATAATCTATACTATGTTGAAATGTAAAAAATACTCTCTTTATCTCATTTCTAAAAATGGTATACAAAAACACACATTAAATAAAAATATGACACCTTATAATAATAACCTTGGCTCTCTGAAATATTTAGAAGCAATTTCAACGAAATTTTCTAAACTTAATAAAGTAGCCTTCTACACCAAAAATAATATAGAATGATGTACAAAAAAATATATAAGAAGGTTACCAAAACGTAGTATTACTAAATAGTAATAGATATTCGCTAACTAGAATGCAATAAATATAAAATGAAATTCATAGGACAAACGGACCGGTCCTAATATATGAGAAATAATACTAAACACAAGATTATTATACCAAATGAAAATAAAATATATTATAATATGCAAAAGACCTTTTGAATAATAATCACACAATTGACGAAAGCGATATGTAAAATCCATTGCACACAGAATATTTTAGAAAAAATGAAAAAAAAGTTGTTAATAACTGATAATGCAAGAATTCATCTTATAAACCATTATCGTATCGCAAAATATTTATAGTGAAAATCAAATAAAATAGGGTTTTAATCTGCAAAAGACTTTTTGAATAATAATCAATTGATGAAAACAACATTGCGAATCCTTAAACTTTTCTTCATTTTGTTTTCAAAAGAGCCCCTTTATAATATACAAACAATAAACACTCATAATTTGATCGGTCACATGTCGCGCGTCCCAATATTATAATTAATCTACTGTAGCCATTTTGGGAACTGCTTGACAAGTAACATTGCCAAATGTAGGAGTTGCGATATGCAGCACAATGAAATTGATTATACAGCGAACTAAAATCGCATATTCGGTTTCATTTGGGTACCATAACTGCGTCTGGCTTACTTTCGGTTTTAGACTATATGGGGGGGGTATAGGATTGAAGAAAACTTAAGAATACATTCGGTAATACATCATTTTAATCCTTCGTCCATAGAATTAAAATAATGTATTACCGGATGCAGAATTAAATGGATGAAGAGGGGGAGTCAATAATGACTATAATGAGCAATCCAAGCCCGGCTCAGACTTTCGGCGGTCCTGATTCGAGGTAGAGTCAATGCACGTTATAAGATCCTTCGATATGTAATTTCCTTGCTTAACAAACACACCTAATCAAATTTATTTTCAGGTGCCAATTTCGAAAGATATATTTTATAAAACGCTTACACAGGGGTAAAGACAGGGGCTTTATGATAGTTAGTTGGGATCTTATAAACCTGTGTTGACTCTACATATTAAGTGCCCAGTGACGATTTCTACAAATATCTTAGCAAATACATGTAATTTAAAAAATTGATTAATTTTTTTATGAAATAATGTTGTTAAAAGTGAACATGACTATATATTGCGGACGTGCAAGCAGAAATCACTAACTCCGTTTTTGTCAAAATTAAGATTTGAATGTCATTATATAGAAAAAGTAAAGCTGCTCGACTGGCAAGGGTCACTTTCTTCAAAAGTCGTTTCTTCGGACCGAAGAAAGATCAATGTGCAACGTAACTTGTACCAGATATATGATGGCTAGCGAAAAGAGAAACACTTTATCAAGAACACAAGCAACGTGAACTTACCGTACATAATGCAAAAGCTTATGATAAATAAAGGGCATCGACAGATCCGTCATTTGAAACGGCTTCCTTCGATTTGCAAAGCATTCTGCAAATTCCCTTCACGGATATTGTGATGCTATAATTTGACTATTTATGTAGGCGCTTCTCCCAATCAGGCATCTCGTTATGCATGGACCGAGACTAATAGAAAGTGTGGTAGTAACGAAATTGGCACTTGCCTCTATAAATACCTTGCAGACTTACCAGACACTGAAGGAAGTTTCATTATTTTCAGTTTGCTGCGTTGAACAACATGAAAATATAACAGCTCTTTTATATTACTTCCTTCATTCGAATCAAAGTAATAATATTCAGTGTGTTGAGCAAAAGTTTCTTGAATCTGGACACACAATGATGGAGTGTGATAGCATGCATAGTGCTATAGAAGCACAAAGGAAAAATATGTCTGTTCTCACTATGCATGACTGGATTAACATCCTCAAGTCAAGGGGGCAAAAAGAACGATCCATTAATCATACAAAGATCGAAGATTCCAGATTTCTTGGATCTCCAAAAAGTGGCCCAAAAACTTATCAGAAATAAACAAATGAATGAAGCAGGTGATAGAGTGAACTGGATGAAAGTGAAGGTTTTCAAATTTGAAAATGAAAATTCAAACATTTAGTATTAGATTGAGATGCATCCTATTTGATTATGAATATTTGTGGAAAGACAAGACCTCAGCCATCGCCTATTACTCTGAGAAAAGTGTACAAAGAATCATTAAAAATTTCAATAACAAAATATGACGATCTCATGAAATTATGTAATTGCTGTGTCATACCAGAAGAATTCCACGGTTTGTGCAGGTCCTTACCAAATACCAATCCAATAACGCATCACAGAAATCCTGGACCAAGTATTTAGTTAATATTTGGCCCAGTTTGTATTCTGTTTTCACCCAACTTCAAAAAGGAGGGGATATTTATACAAATAACCAAATAAAACATTTGACGGCCTCCATTGTCGAGGGGTAAGGCTCTCGACTACGAATCTGAAGGTCGCGTGAAAAAAAAATAAGGTTACATATTTCTAACCATTTTAAAAATTCGCTTCCAATTAACACTTAAAAATATGCACCTCGTGGTTATAAAAAATCACTAATGTATTTATTTTGTAAATACATTTTTTGTTGGTTTTGTTAATTTAAAAATAAAAAATAAATTTATGGCTATTTTGATTAAAGTTTATGTACATAATTAAAAAAACATGATTTTATAGCTATTTCAAGCACACAAAAAACACAATACATTGATTATCTCAGAACTGGGTGACTTCTGCTTGCACGCCCACAATATGTTTCTTACCTGTTTTTTTATTTATTTAAATGTAATTTTTAAAAGTTTTTAAAAATGTACTTATTATTTCCAATAATGAAAACATTCTTTTGTTTGGCTACACCACCCATGTGTTAATATTTATATCTAGACATTGTGTAAAAAATAAACAAAAGTCAATGAAAATATTTATTCAAATATGTAGATATATATACAGATAAAGTGCCTATTTATGTCTACAAAGTCAAAGTGATAAAAACAGTATCTTTTTATGTGTGAATTGTTGAACCTCGATCAGTAGTCATCAATTCAAGATCATAACAAGTCATTCTTTGTTTGATAATAACAACTCTGTGTTTTTATATGAAGTTCGTGACTGAGACCAAACAAACATTAAAATTCATTCAAGTTTTATATATTATGGTGTTGTGTGCTGCCCAGCCAGTCTGTGACTTGTATCTTTATAGTCCATTACACAAGACTTTCATCATTTCCCCCACTATAAAAGGTCATTATTAATTTGCTAATCCATCTGTGACCACAGCAAGCACCAACTTTCATAATATTCTCCATGCAAACCAAACACCTGCAGGGGCTTCTGCTTGTTGCTTGTATTTTAATGGTTTGCTTATCGTTTTTTTTTATAGCTGTATTAATCATAATTTACTAAGTGTTTATATGTATTTACCGAATTTCTATAAAACATGTGAGCTTGAAATTACTGTATTGAATATCAGATTTGTTGTTATTGTGTTGTGACCGTCATCAGAGCAGTACTTGGAGCTAGTGAAAGTGAATTTCGACTTTCTATACATGTGTTACAGGTAGTTATAGTGTGTAATGGATGTACCTGTGTAAAACCTGCTTGTGTTGTGCCTACAGGAATGTGTTAGTGGGTAACTTGTTCATTGTGCAAGGGCATCTGAGTTTTATTACTTTTTCTATTATGTATATATTTCATATCGTGTCTGCAAGTCAAATATATTTTTTTGATTTGCATAATGGCTTTCTTTTTTTCATTCCAATTCAATCTCAGTTGACTGTTTAACTGCTAACTTAGTAAACTCATTTTTTTGTATGCGCTTTAACCGACTATTGCAACAAGTTTAATGTACTTGTAAGTGTTAGTGAAATATTTTAATATGAAATGTAAACATTTATGTATTATCATATAATTGTTATAGTTCATTTAATATTATACCACTCTAGGTAAAAGGGTGCCTGTGGAAACGTTGAATTTTGCGATCTTATTTTATTCATCCCAGAGGTAATTTGTTTATTATTGTGTACCCGTAAGTGATTTTTTGGAAAAAAAAAGTTGCTTTGAAAAACGGAAGTAAAGTTCATTATTTTAATAAGTCCTGCTGATAATCTTGTACATTTTTCTTATACCGGGTGTAGATAGTATGTATCTGAAAATTTGTTTACAAACATAAACAATACCATTATCTCATTTGATAAATAATTGTGTTTTCATGCTGTTTACTTCACAAATTCCAATTTTCCTACTGTGTACAGCAGTTCCCAAAGTGTGTTCCGTAGAATATAGGAGTTCCACAGTTTCGTTTATTGACTTAGAACCGCAACCGACATACGCATTCCTGATTTAACACTTTTTGTGGTTGTTGGGCTCTTTTTTTTCTGTTTAAATTTATTGTCTCTGTGATTTATGGAGATATTTTATTTAATATCAGTCCTTTTAGCAGCCATCTAACTTAGTCTTGTGCATATTTCTACTTTTTAGAGCATATTTCGTTTAATTAGGGTAAAACTGCCAAATGCCATTTTTTATTTATTATGTATTCGGGTTCAATAGGATCCTACCAATATTTCCCCATACTCGAAATATTTGTAAAAATAATATTTTCGGGTTTAAATGACAATATTAGTACAGTGAAACTCTCTTAAGAAGTTCCCACTAAAGATGTTTTCATGCTTATGAAGTTTGGATTTTTCGGTCCCTTGAACACGGATTTTTAAAAATGGCCCAATTTATCCCACATAAGTTTTTCTTCCAGTCCCTTAGAAAACCTTGTAAGAGATTTTCACTATAATTCTAAATGACAACCCGAGTATCATTGTAAATGTAAAGCTTTGCTAAACAGTTTTAAAATTTAATAAAAAAAATATTTGAAGTTATTGTTGAAGATATATGAGTTGTGATCAAAAAATACATTGATTTTTATAGCAGCAACTGCTGGCACTAGATCCATTTGAAGTAATACATCCGATAGCCTGATCCTTTGAGTTAGTCAGTGTCAAATTTGAACAAGTTGTGACCTCATTCTACCATCAGTCGGCTTTCAGAGGCGGAAGAGCGAGGTCCTGTTTACTGCATCATGAATTTCGAACAACGTGTTTACATTACATTTTTCTTTAAATTGCAAAAAAGTGCCAAAGAAGCTTATGAAATGTTAAAATCACAACAACTGTAAACTCCGAATATTATAAGGGCTTACTGCAACCTTTGCTAGACAATGTACGGAGAAAGAGACCACAAAAATGGACCAGTGGCTTCCTCCTTCATCACGACAACACGTCGTTCCAAATCTCACTTCTGATCTGCCAGTTTTTCAAAAAAAAGATTCCATATCCAGCTTACTCTCCGAATTTAGCACCATGTGACTTCTGACTCTTACCAAAAATATAAACCGTGCTAAAAGGAAAACAGTTTTGACACCATTCCCGACATTGAGAGGGCCACGATGGAGCAGCTGAAGGCCCTTCCGAAAGAAGGCTTCCTGAAATGCTTCCGATCATGGAATCAATGTTGGAATAAGTGCATCACTAGCCACGGAGAGTTCTTTGAAGGAAATTAATTCAAATGTGATGTAAGCTTATTACTTTGTAATAAAATTATTCACCATATTTTTTGATCACACCTCGTAAGTACGAAAGCAAATAATATTGCGGGTACAAAACAATTCCAAATGCCATAATCTCGGTTAAGATTGTGTTTACACTAAAGGATGATTGGTTTCCATGATTATAGAGCAGTCCTAAATGCCACTTTAAAAAATATTTATAAAATAAATATATTTAATATAAAAGAACACATTAGAAGAAAAAATCTTGAATTCTTTCTAACCTCTCCCTCTGTTTACACTTTTCGGTGAACCTAATCTGGAAAAATACTCTCCTGGACAATTTACTGTTTGCCGTTTGGCCCAGTTTTACACTGGCGAGACGATTTGGAAGTATATTAATGAATTGCATTTTATGTCTTCTAGGTCATAGACTTGAAGAGCGGCGAGCCGTTGGGAGCCAACCAGGAAGGGGAGCTGTGTATCAAGGGGCCTATGAACATGGCGGGCTACATTGGAGACGCGGCTTCCACCAAAGGAATCTTCGATGCCCAGGGCTGGCTCCACACAGGGGACATTGGCTACTACGACGAAGATTATTTCTTCTATATAGTCGACAGGCTCAAGGAGCTCATTAAATACAAGGCTTTCCAGGTAATTATTTCTAATAGAAGTTGTCAACTGAAAATACTTGCATTGACTGTTAAAATTTCACCCACCGTTTTAGGAGTTTTCTGTTTTATACACAGAGCATATAATACATAGAGATGCCCTAACAGGCAAGGGGAAGAAACCAAAATAAGAGGGGTGGAGTGCAAACTTGGCGTGACGCCAATTTAACTAAAACAACAACTAAGTAAAAAACATTCAGCTTGTTCACAAACTGAATATTTTGTAAGTATTTAGATTAACCCTTTTTATGAGTGTTTTGTAATTTGCTTACCGCAGTCAAAATCACGCCAAACAAACTTGGATGGCAGAAAAATAAGCTGGTACCAAAATTAGTATCACGTGACCTTTACCTCCAGCCATCGAATAGTTAGGTCAAGTCTATCAATTCTGACATCAGTTGTTTTATAGTTATAAAATCAATTGGTTTTTTACAGTTTTTCTGGGTCGGCTTGTCTATATTTGTGATAGCTATTTTCCTTTAATTTGGCAATAAATTTATTTAATTGATTGAAACACGGTTCGATCATGTCTTTTGAAACGAAATGATTGCCTCAGACGTATTTAATTATTTTTAATCACCTTTAATTTCCATTAATAATATTAAATTATGGTTTATGTTGTTGCCATTTATTTATGTCCGTAACAAAGTTGAACATTCTGAGCAGCCTTCAAAAATTCTTATTTCAAAATTTTAATAAGTTTTCCTAAAACAATCGTCCATGATTTATAAATTATTCCATTCCCTTTGTCACCAAACTTGGTTTCTCAGACTTCAGTGTACATATAACAATAATGAGCTTTATGCTTTTCAAGCTCTGTAAAATATATACACGGTGTCCGGAAACTATTGCTACAAACGAGAAGCTCGTGATTCTACAAACACGGAGAACCTAAAAAAACTTTTTTGATTTCGCTCTAAGCATTTCGATTTTTATTTTTACTTTTTCGATGTTTTTCACCTACTGTCTACACTTCGGCGCATTTTAAAAGACAATCAGCTAACCGTTTTGACTGAATATTTTAAATTTTACCGCAAAAAATACAGGTTTTACCACAAATCGACTCCAAATTTGATTTTTATTTACCAGTTTCCCGCTTGTACCATGAGTTTCCGGACACCCTGTATACATACGTATATTTTTTTCACGTTGTGTCCAATAAAGCATAGTCAGGCATTCATGTGACGATTTGATTAATATTGGAAATATTCTTGCGCAGGTTATTATGAAGATTGAGACATAGTTCAACGAAGGAGGCCGCAGGTTAAAATTCAATTTTACCGAAGTAAATTTTATTTGATTAATTTGTGTTTTTTTCACAATCATTTCATTAAAAATTTGTAGTATATCTGCGGCACGTTACAGAGCGATAAATACTTTCAGTATCGTCCTGGTGAAAGGCCACCATTCAGAATCTAAACATTGCTTGAAATGGTTTTAGCCTTGTTTGGTAATCAGATCTGAATAGCTAGGTACCCCACATTCCCCCTTCCTCCTTCCCATCTACCTCCAGCCTTCCAACATTAGGGATGCCATAGTCCCACTGGCTCTAGACGGTTAGGAATCTTGTTTGGTAATTTTTATACTCTTGTAATTTCAGGTTCCCCCCGCAGAGCTGGAAGCCCTGCTGCTCCAACATCCCGGAATAAAAGACACGGGAGTGGTTGGTCTCCCGGACGAGGCTTCCGGGGAACTCCCCCTCGCCTTCGTGGTCCGGCAGGCCACCTCCAGCGTGACCGAGAAGGAAATTCAACAATTTGTGTCCAAACGGGTCTCAGCGCATAAGCGGTTACGAGGAGGAGTTGTGTTTGTTGACGAAATTCCTAAAAATCCAAGTGGGAAAATCCTCCGACGGGAATTGAGAGACATGCTGAAGAAACTTCCCAAATCAAAGTTGTGAAAAGTTCTGCATTATATACTAAGGACACACAATATTACATTTTTATACAGTTTATACATAACCATATTATCTTTTTTTTTAGGAATGGAGTTAACTTTTTTTATGTTTTGTTACCAAGTATTTTATCCCCCGTTGTTATTATGTTAATGCCTTGTTGTGCACTTCTAGTCAAAGTTAAAATTCTTTATATATTCCAATATTATGCCTCTAATTATTATGTACATATTTTAATTTCCCAGTGATATCTTTAATGTTTATGCATAGAACACAAAGACACAATGGTACAAAGAATATTAATTTCTTGACAATATATTTACTTTGTTTTATTTATCATGCCTCTGGCCGTGTCTTAAGTTACAGTAAACGCTGTATTTTCCAGAGCCGCAATAAACGGGTTCTAAATTAGTGGACAAACTGAGGTGGTGAATCATTCTAAATGTTTTACTCGTATTCCAAAATACAATTGTTTTAAATTGTCCGCTCTACACGTTACAATATTACTGTCCATCGACCTACACAGTGCACTGTCTAGTATGTACAACTGAATGTGAAATATAATATTATTATATTGGGATGTACCTACCTACATATTTACTAAAGTCAAATACAGTAGGTTTTTAAAAAAAAATTAAGATAATTAATGGTTTATATCTGCAGGCCGAGATATTTAGCCAAAAAAATATCCGCTTACTAAAAATTTTTTTTTACTTAAAATCTCAAAAGAAGTGTCATCCCTATGTGCAGTGGCGGCTCGTGACTTTTGAGTGAGCTAGATTGCTATGCTATTTTTTTTTTCAAAATTTCATTTTTTTGTGTGGAGATTTAGATAGTAGGTAGGGCACTGCCCCAATTAAAATAAAAATATATTTTCAGCTTCAACAACATCAATAACGTTGTATTTTTCAATCTTAGCACTCTAGCTCACTCTAGTTACGAGCCGTCACTGCCTATGTGTATAAGGATAGTCATGAATATTGCTTCAATTAACAACAATAATATTATTATCGTAATGGGAAACTTCATTAATGGTAATAAATTTTTCTAGAATCAAAGGAATAAATTAAGTCCTCTATGAGGATACAACAGTTAATTCTTTGACCGTGCTTGAATGAGTCTTCATTATGTTGACTGCTTAGAATTGAACTATGCTACCTCAGTATTAACTTTATTCATTTGTTAATCCGATGCTAACTTAGTTCTCAGTACGGTCGCAAGTTTATACATACTTCGGAAAAGCCATTAATTTAGTAGTATTAATAAACGAAATATCAAAATTATGTTTTTTCTGAACACAAAGCATTCAGAGTTATGTTTTGAATATAGAAAATTTGGGTTTAACTTTTTACTTGTATGACTGCGCCATAAATTAAAAATAAAAACATTTTTTAAACACACAGTTTTATTTATTAAATAAATCATTTATCCAAATTATAATATTTAGTTGTGACCTGTGAAATGAGTTAATTTAAATAGAATCAGGGCTTTAAAATACAAGTGAAGCTCTCTTATATGATTTTTCAAGGTTCGAGAAAACTGTTACATACATACATACATATGTATAAGAAAAAATTCCTAGGATAAATTGCAGTAACTTGGGGGGGTTATTTTATATAGTACAAATTCTTAGGAGAGTTTCACCGTATTATAAATACGGATTTATAATTTCTTAGTGATTTCTAAATCCCAAAGCCTTTCTGGTACTGACACTTCTGGTCAGCATTTCTGCAGTGCTCAGTCTTGCACCTGCACTGCGGCTGGCAGACGTGGAACCTGATCCTGATTGAGGCGCACGCTAGCAGCGGCTCCATGACGCAGCGCTCGTCCTGACAGAAGCCGGGACAAGCGTCGTACACCTCATTCTCATTGCACTCAAATGGGGGAACTGGAAAACCAACCAATCATTTATTGTGTATAATCATTAGCCGTCCCACATATCCTGAATACTGGGCGTATCTCGAGCATTGAAAGAGTTACTGAGAAGAATCATTTACAATTGCAAAATTTGTAATATGGCAATATGCAATGTGGCAAAATAGCAATATGCAATGCGGTAATATCGAAATGTGGAAATATGCAATGCAACAATATGACAATAAGCAAGATGATAAGATGCATAAGAAAATGGCTATAAGCCATCTGGAAATATGGCAATTACAAAAAATCATCAAAAGACTTGAAAAAGTTCAAATAACAAAAACACATATGTACATAAACACACATGTATGTATCTTCATTGAATGTCATTTATAATAATAAAAACCAATATTCAAAGAAAGAAGGGCTGATATTTAGAAACCACCGGACGATGCACCGGATTGCCCAAAGTAAAGTAAATTTTGTATAGAAATTGATTAAAATCTCCTGTCTCGTGGTTCAGCTTCTTTTGTATGTCTTCCTCTAATCCCATACAAATTTACGAACATTGACTATGCGAAAATTAAAACACACCTCACCATGATACATGGCATCCAGGTTGCAGCAGTGCACCGCTTGGGGTATGTTGGAGTCCGAGTCTACTAGATACAGATGTAGTTATGGCCGTGTGCGGACATCAAATGATTGGCCTTAGCAAGGGCCATCCGTGCATTGAATATTAATATTTAATTTAGAAATATAATACATATACATATGTATAATAATAACTACACGACACTTCATTATATTTATGTACATTTTTGCTTCCTTCCACCTACGTCCATTTGTTTTTTTTTTACGGTAACTCCACACAGGAGACCCTGAAGGAAATAATTTCCCTCAAGGCCTATATCATCTTTGGGAATGCTGTGTGGAGGGTCTTTTAGAGGATAGGAAGGAGTGAACTTGGGTCTTGAAGAGACACATGTTGCAGGATGGTGGAAACACAGAGGCCGGCAGATCATTCCACAGCCGAACTGTTAAACACAGGAACGAGTCGTAAAAGCGACCCGTTTTCATGTGACAAATGTCTACTGTGTGCAAATGTTGTCACGCGTTGGATTTCTGTGTGGTCATCGCATAAAAATAGTCCTATTGAATAAAAATTCCGGCATCTGTCAAAGGCCCTCAAATATTTTGTTTTTAATGATGATAGAATACTAACGGCATTCTCTGATGTCTACGCAGTTTCCACTGTTGTCCCTCTTGAAGTTGAGTTTGCACTTGCATGCGGGCTTGCAGTCCTGGGAGTCGGGCACGGCACACTTGTACAGCCGCCCGATGCTGGAGCACGTCTCCGGGGGGCACGGGTTGTGGCACAGGTCCAACTCCTCATTCTCTCCGCACACTGAAATATAGTACTATTTTAGAATTATTTTGGCACAACTGTATACGTACATATTTTAATACTTTGTTGGTAATCAAAATTCAATTCCCACAGTGAGCACTGACTTATTCCATTTCACCCAGTGCAGACAATGTTTGGATATAGATTTGTGTAATATTTGCCAGTTTAAGTATTATTTTTAATTTCTCAGTAGGGTTTAGCATTTGTCAAATTCGGCACTTTTTCATGTGCGTCCATTTCTGTTGATAAGGTGAGTCCTACATAACCGACATAGCAGTGCTGTACAGTCCATAAAGGCTGAAAAGCTATGCCTACCCTAAGAAAAAGAAGCTAAAAGATAATAGGTAAATGATTTTAGTAATGGACTTGTGCATTCATTCATACAGTTGGCCACAACAATCAGCGGAAGATGATAATAAAATAATCAATTTCTATTTTTCAATACACATTTTTACTCATACCCGAACTTGAAAACTATAAAAAAATGCAAAATCATCACAATTCACTGGGACTACAGAAAGAGTAGAAGCCATGTTAGCGATACTAATAAAAAAAATGAAGCTTTTGAACTAGAATTTTGAAATTATACAGGTGTATATGCCCTTACAGCTATGGACATTAAGACCAAGCATAAGCGGAAACTGAACATTGTTTGAAAAGAAGATATGTTAATACTGAAGTGAGAGGGAGGGCGCTAATATAAATAACTCTTAGGGTATGAGAGAGATCATTTTAAAAATGTTTAATAAAAACCGACATTTAGAATAGTGCAAAAATGTCAAGACCACTGACTTAGGTAGCATTAAAAGAAACACTGAATTTTTTCATACCTATAACATGTTAATTAACAGAACCACGCGTATTATAGTATGTTTTTCGAAGCCTACTTTGCGATTTTTTTCTATCTAGAGAAATTCATGTACATAATTACTCTTCAACTAGACATCTGAATAAAGATTATCTTCAAAAATAACATTTTAAGTGTATAAAAACTTTAAGTTTTCAAGGGGAGTTTATAATATATATGTACATAGAAATACTAAATGCCGCAGCTTAATTTACGGTGCCAATATCACACCTTAAAAACTGCGATACCTGGGGGGCCATGTTATCAACCCAGGAGACTGCCAGATTCCTGCTGACTACCCTTATTAATTTATCGGAGATAATAAATGATAAAATCAACCCGATTCTGCTACATGGTACAGAGTTTGAAATATATTCTACATTCAAGGTCCTCAGGGATACAACATGTACAGGTTTGCACGAACAGCAAGCACAACATCCATGAAGCAATACCTGATGATATCCGTGGCAGACTAATCTCAGTATTACCATGTAAGTATCGTCATCTCTTCAATCATACTAAGAAAAGTTCCACAATTATTACCACACTCTGAAGGTGGCACACATTCACGTTCTGCATTTCTGAAGAAGCCAGGTTTGCAGTCGCAGCCCTGGTTACACACGAGGAAGTTGCAGACGGCGTGGTGTCCAAGATCTGAACAGTCTTCTCCGCACGGAGAGACACATTCGCTGAACTCTTGGTTTTTTCCTGGGCATACATTAAACCCTGAAACACAATGTATTTTTTCAATAATATTCTTCTTTGTATTGTGCTCCGCGAAAAATAGGTAACCGCCAGGTAATAAAAACTCCCCAATATAAGACAGCAAAAAATCTTTGAGATATCGCTACAGGAAGATTAAAAAGTATATATTTATGTGAATACCACACAAGAGTCACAAATGTCTGGAGCCATTGGGACTATGGCAACTCCAGTTGAAGTATGTTGGGAAGCTGAAGAGAATGGGGAAGTTCCAGAGTGAAAGATACTCTCAGTATCGCCCTGGTGAAGGACCACCATTCAGAATCAAAACGATGCTTGAATTGGCTTACGCCATGTTTGGTGACCAGATCTAAATATTCAGGTACCTTCCCACCATCCTCTTCCCTGTCACCTTCTCCCCATTACCCCCAGCCTCACAACATTCCCCAATTGGGGATGCCATAGTCCTACTGGCTGCAAGCAGTTGGGGCTCTTGTGCTGTGTGCTCATAAAAATTCATTAATAATCACTGTCCCCGAAAATATAGTTTTTTAGATATCCCAATAGTTGATAATATACTATATAATGCTTATGTACTAATTAAGATTTACTTATTAAAAATTCTTACCACAATGTTGTGGTTTAACACATTTATTTTTTTTATTCCTCAAGTATCCCCGTTCGCAGATACACCCGGGATTGCAAGCCGGGCGGCAGGCTATGTCGGTCAATCCAAATGTCTCACAGTCCCTGACGCAGGAGTCGTTTCCACACTCCGTGTACACCTCGTGCTTTCCTGTGCACTTTGGGGAACTGGGAGGTGGTACTTCTTTGCATTTGGGGGGGCTGGGTGGGGGTCCTAGAAAAATATAAATCTTTGATTGAATACATTTTTCAATCTTTTCTTTCTGACTGAGGCAATACAAGTGGCTGGCATAGAACAGAAGTGTTCCAGGTGACCTCTTTTTGTAAAAATTAAGTGTCAATTATATAATATGAATTTATCTATGTTACCACAATTGAATAATATCCATATAAATACAAAATAATTAAAAAGGGTTAAAATAAAAGAATAATACATAATATACCAACGCCCTAGAGATGATTTTTCACAAAAACGGTACTATACAAATCATCCAAATATTATTATAATTATAGTTTCTATTGACATAATAATTTGCCTACTGGAATTTAAAACAAACAAAAAATCTCAACTTACCATCACAATCATTTCCGAAGGCTGCATTGTTAAATAATCCAATAATAAGAATTGTTATTAAAGGCTTCATAGCGACCATTTTTCTGGAAATAATGATTTTTGCAATTAAAACATTACATATGGATGTAAAATAATGGGTAGGTACCTACCTCATTTCGCATCGATATAAGTTCTTACATATTTAAAATAAAAAAATATGCACGAATTTGCACCATGTTCCAGAGTGATAGATGTAAATACTCTCAGTATCGCCCTGGTGAAAAATGATCACCATTTTGTATCGGAATGTTGCTTAAAATGGCTTTAGCCATGCTTAGTTATCAGATCTGGATTGGCAGGTAGTTTCCAATCTTCGTCTTTCTCATTACCTTTCCTTCCCCACTCCGATCAGCCTCATAACATACCACGATTGGGGATGCCGTAGTCCCACTGGCAGGTGGAACTTGTGCGGTATTAAAATATAAAATGTGTAGCTTCTATTCTTCTTCTCTTTTCTCATACCATTTTGTACCGCCTCACAATTTTACTCAATTGCGAGTGCCATGGTCCCACTCAGTCTTTGAATTTTAATTTCCGGTTATGTTTTGGAAAATTAAAACAGAGCCTTCCACACAACTGGTTTGCCGATACTGACTAATGCCACCGAATCGAAAGGTTCGACCATCCGGTCGTCCTTTCCTAAAGTCGATAAGGTTGACTTTAGGAAAGGACGACCGGATGGTCGAACCTTTCGTTTAGTTTAGTCTTCGAGTGTTAAAAAGTGTATAATGTTATTTCAAACGGAGGTACATTGAAAGTTGATCAACATTGTTTTGTAAAATTGAATGAAGGCTTTATCAAAAAAGATATTTCAGTAATTTTCATAGCAATGGATAGGTAGGTATACCTACATATGAAAGCAAATACAATAACTAAGCTTACATCACTTTTAAAAACGTATTATAATTAAAAATTCACATCACGCTACCACGATTTCACAATAAAGTTCTTAGATCCACGACTGCTTTAATTACCTATTTATAATTATTACATTGCTATTATTAATTTTATTTTTCTCTTATCGTAAGACATAATGTGTAAAACAATGCCATCTGGCCCCCAAGCACAGAACATTGATAAAGGATTTATCGATAATGTCGCTAACTTGTCATCGTTCACGAGCACAACTGCAGATCGCTAACAAACAAAATATATTTCACATTGACTAAAAATGCTTATTTTTGTTGTTTATTTATTGGTGATCTGCAGTCTTGCTCAGGAACGATGACAAGTTACTGGCATTATTGATAAAACCTTTATCGATGTTCTATGCTAGGGAGCCTGGATGCACCAAATTATGGTTTGGTAGATAAAACATGGAACAACATGTTCACACAATATGGTTAAAGAGTTAACCGAAATTAATTCACAATTTCGGAGGCGGGTATGGGTACCGCCGCTCCGGGAACCGTTTATTGGATAACCAACAACTTCGCCATAAGTCACCACAAGTGGTTCGCTACGTTTGGTGACTTAGCAGGGGTGCCGGGGTCATGGGGTGAGGTTTGTCCAGGGCTTGGTGGCATGGATGCATCTACCCACCAACTGTGTAGTGGGCCGGATCGTGAGAGGCCCTTTTAAGGAGACCCTTTGACCTCTCCAACCGGACCCTCGACCCATTGCCTTGCACCGTAGTGGGAGGGATGGATTCATGCGTTCGTCACTCCTGGACACACTGAAAACCCCTCCGCACAGCATCCCCAAAGATGAAATCGGCCCTGAGGGAAATTATTTTCCTAAGGATCTCCTGTGTAGAGTTAATATTAAAAAAAAAACTTTAAAAAATCGCGAGCCTCCTTAGCACAACACTACACGTTTACAATTGTTTCGTTTAAATTACCGTATCATGTGACTGATTGATAGGAAGAACGAAGAACCACCGAAGAAAATAATGCCTAGAATTATGATTTATACTGATTTTAAAGAAAACTGATGTCACCAATTTACATGAGACCCTTCTACTAGGCTCCAAACAGGTAATCGAAATTGATTAGCTGTTGAAGAAAGAATTGAGGGATAATTGACCTTACTTCAGAACACCAGACACGCCAACAAGACACTTCTATCATTTTATCTCTTCAGTGGGATGAATCCAAAAGTAACACGCAGGTGCACAAATGTCTCAAAAGTCAAAAGGTATGAAGGCAGGGGCCTTAGTGCGGTCGAAACTCCAAACCAGAGATTAAAATAGATTTTTTCAATATGAAATTCGATTTATCCTGATTTGAAAATTTTAATAAAATACATTATTGCCCATGCAAATTTCATGTGAAATGAACGCTTCCAACAGTCTAATAGGCATGTGGAGTACTATGTAGACATTCCTAATATATGGAGAGATAAGTAATTTATAGGTATAAAAAGGTTTTTTAACCCAATTACCAAAAAATGTTCACGTTATGAAGAAATATAAGATTTAGTACAAAGAAGTGCGCTTATTATTTTTCCAAAAAAATATTAAACATAAAAAAGAAAAAAAATTATCTTTAATGTAAGAAAGGGATCGAATATGAATAGGGAATAGAACGAAATATTGTTTTGCCTGAAACCAAATAATAATAATGCACCCTAATTACGGTAAAGTGCTTGATAAGCGGTACTTTTTTAAATCTCAATATCAGAAAAACAGTTTTTAATATATATTTTTTTTCATATATTATTATTTACTGTCATTGAAAATTGAAATATTCCTTTTTCAAGAATCCGGATTTTGAGTTTCACGAAATCCGGATTTTCCGAAACAGATCCGCAATCTCTAGTTAAAACAGTCATGTTAATTAATGTTTTTTGAAGAACATTAAATAAAAATAAAACAAAACCTTCCATACATTATGAAAAGTACGAAAATAAAATAAAAAAGTTTAATATCAATAATTATTGTCTCCTGTAATGAAAATAGTAAAGTTTTACATTAGTATAGCATTCTTAAGAGGAACGGCTGCGCTGCCTGTTTCATACATGACTTAATTTTGGATTTGAGACCAAAATAACTATCCAAACTGAATATATATATATTTGTTACTAGATATTTACTACACCTTTAATTTTAAAAAATGTGTATCATTAGGTTTAGGTCAGTATTTTGACCTCAATGACCTCAGGCCGCGCAGCCGTTCCTCTTAATACGCATTTTATTTATAAATAACACATTGCTTGAACTTAATTACCATAAGAAATAACTATTTCAGTTGTGGGAGACACCAACTAAGAACCAATAAAATAGATTCTAAGGTTTATAGTGATGTTTACTAAACCTATGACGTTTTATAACCATTTTTTTCCTATTTTTAAATAATCCAAACTAATATCCTTAGTTGAACATATTTCATAGTTTCTTAGGTTCAACTAGGAACCTATAATATATGAAATAGGTGCATAGTTTGGGTTTTAAAAATAAAAGAAAAACATTATTTAGTGTCTCCCCCAACTGAAATACACAATTGTTTCTTATTGTAATTAAGTTCAAAGTATTATTAAAAATAAAAAATAAAATAAAATATTACGAATGCTATACTAATGTAAAAGATTACTATGAAAATATTGATCTTCTTACGAAACTGTTGTCTCTATGATAGACTTAACAATTAAAACATACAAAAGACACCAGAAATGTTGAAACAAAAGCCTTGTTACCGCTGTTACCGAGGTTGAAATAAACGCGATGCATCATTCGAGGAGATATTGTAGATAGGTATATCTAATAATAAATATTTATGCAACAGTGATTACGTTATACAATCTAGCTAAGAATATAATACATAATAATTATAAAAAAGTGATCTAATCGCATCTAAATAAATTGTGATTTGTTTTTACCTTGTGTAAAGTGGCTGATGTGTATTGTGCAGTGTCCAAATTCGTACTGATTCTAATTAGATATAAATAATATACAGCATACATACATAGATGGGTCTGTTATTCGCAAATCAACAAATAGCGTCCATAGTCGTGTGTGCTAAGGCTAATCAATTAAAAAACGGGTGATGTCACTAGTTACCAACACCAATCACCTACCGTAGACTATAATGAAGTATTTTTGTACCCGTTGTGTTTTATGAACACCACACCACAATATAAAGAACCGTACCTGCTGCTATATTTTATTTACTTATTTATTTTATTAACTACAAATATTATTTTACAGATGTAAAAAAAAAACTGTAACTGTTCAACAACGAAGACTCTCGTATTATGGCATTTAAACTTAGTACCAGTTACAATATAATAATAAGAAAAAAATAGTACATAATATAATAATAAACAAGTAATAAAGAGAAGAAAAGATAATACGAATAAAAGAAAAGTACGTATGATATAAGAGAGATAATTTTAATGTTTGATCTTTGATAGTTAGGTACTGGCCACAGTGGCTACTACTATGAAAAGATGCATTTAAGGCGATATAATTGCTAAAATTCCAACGAAATCACACACTCCTTATACAGGTGGTGACAAAGTTTAAATGGCAACATATTTCGATGTACGCAAAAAAAGAAACATCGCCAAAATTGCTGTTTTATTTTATTTTCTAAAGCTCAGGCATAAATATTAAAATGAAATGCTCTGGCATAAATTAAGTCGGTCATATTAAAAAAAAACTTAATTTGCGTTAGTGAACAATACGACAATATCGGAAAAAAGGGTTCATAAGTAGGAGATTTTGCACTTTTGACATTTTTTTAGATCTGATTCTTAACTTTTTTCTAGGCTTAAAAAAAGACACCAAAAAATAAACGGTTAAACGAAAGGCCAAGGTGTATTCTACTTGCAGTATTTAAATAAATTATCTATAATATTTCGAGGCCACCAATTTCTCAAACCGTAAGCACATGATTTTGCTTTACTTCCCATTGCATCGCCTTAGTATAAAGTATCAAAAACCGAATTCATTAAATAATGATATTTTTTATCAATAATAATAATTATTATAATCGGATGATTTGTATAGCGCCGTTTTAGTGAAAAATCAACTCAAGGATACTATACAAATATTACTTGCTAGGTATTATCTAATATGTACAAACAGATACAGAAACATACTTACCTGACAGGTCGCATTAATACATCGTTATATAAAATTTTACCTGGCAGGTCACTCCAGATTAACACGTTATTTTATAATTTTTTAGCTTGAGAAGATATGATTTTGAACGCACAGGACACAATATTATTGTGATACTTATTGTAATAGTTTTTTTTTCTACAGTGGGCCAATTGCAAGGTGTTTTTTTTTCGGGATAAGAAGGATTTCAAAGGCATTCATTCGGTTGTGTTCTTTTTTCAAAAACCAGGAAGCACATTGGGTATATTAAATTATTAGATATGGTTGGTAGAAATTCCCGCCAGGCAATAAGCCCGCCCATTATGTTTATTACAGTGTAAAATGCGTATTATAAAGTATGAATTAATAATACTCGCGAAATTGAAGCATTTTTTATATATCGGAAAAGGGTAATTTGACTGTTGTGTTCAAACAGACAAATAAGATTTTTTTAAAGCCCGCCGTATCTACACGTCAGTCAGCTATTGTCAAAAAACCGTAACTGAAATCGAATAAAATTCGTAATTTAAATATCGATTTATTCAATTGTGTACAGTCTGACATTTAAAATTAGAAAAAAATTAGGGCGCTGCGATCGTTTAAAATATTTTAAATGGCAACACAAAGATAGCTGATAGAAAAATCAAAGTAACTTTAAAAAAACGCAATTGTCCAAGTGCATATGTTTTACTTTAGCCAACAGAAATTAGTATTACTTTCCGAAAGAGATGAATCTAAATCACATTCTAAGATATTTTTTTTCACTTCTTTTATTATTTAACGCTTTGTAAGAAAGATAAATACACGGTAAGACGATTTTTTGCGTATTTCGGAGATATTATTTGTCGAAATAACTATACGAGTATATTAGATGTTAGATAAATAAATAAAAAAAAATATCAAATTCACATTTCCAAATTAAAAACGTTAGAAAAAATAATTATCATTTGCTTTATTTCTTTAAAACTAACTGTCAAACGGGAAAATGTGAAAACATTTGAATGTGATTTCAAAGAAAAATTGAGTAGCTTGGTGTTGCCATAGTAATGACGTTTTGTAGTTCCATAATAATACATATCTACAATTTACTTTCAAACTATATAATGCTCCGTTCGTAGAAATAAATCAAATAAGTAACTACCAAATTAAATATTATTTCGTTAATATGTAGTTGTTTTACCTGTAAATATGTAGTCATACTTAAAAAAAGGGATTTTTTTTTAAATTATCAACTTCAAATTATAGTGTATGTAATAAATATAAACATTATTTGGAATTAAAAAAAAAAAATACTGTCCATCGGAAAAACTATTCCGAACGGTGGTATCTCATCGTGGCGATTTCAGACAAACCATGGCCGATGATATGTTTTTTTTACTTTAACTAACTTAAGTAAATGCGAGAAGCCAGGTGGGAAATTCCCAAAATTTTCTCTTCCCACCTTTCAATCTCCTTCCCGATTTCCCCACACCTCCACAGAAAGAAAACATGGGATACTAATTTCAGTACAACCCTGTTCATCAATAACAATTTTAACATTATTTTCACTGGCCCATTACTGTTGCGTTCACCTAAAAATGTTTTAACCTTAAATTGTAATGTTTACACAAAATATCTTAATATTATTTGCATTATCTACGGGGTTTAACCAATGGCATTACATAGGTAGGTAAATACTTAGACACGTCATTTTCTGACAAAATAAACTGGTTAGGATAGCAAAGAATTCTGAATTAAAATTTTCAGGCAGTTTAGTAAACAAGATCGGAATAGATGGGTACTTTTCCTCTTCCCCATCTCCTGACTCCCTTCAGTCTCACAACTTTCACAAAATAGGGATGGCATAGTCCCACTGGCTTCAGACAGTTGAGACTCTTGTTCGGTGTTCACATAAAGAAGCTAAAGCGCGGAATTAGGAAAAACCAATCCGGCATCAATACCTCATATCAGTAGGTAATTTTGAATTCTTTTTAACCCCGTTTGTCCACTTTCAGGTTATAGTTTATCTACCACGCTTCAGTGCTTTCAGATAGGTACCTACTTCGTGACAGATACACAACTAGTGATTCATTAATCTTTCGTTATTTCAAATAAACGAATGGGCCACTTGCATGCATTTTATAATGACTAGGAAAAAAATCGTGTAAATAGATGTTTCTAAAGATTACAAAATGTCATTAAAAAATATTTGGAAACTTATAATTTTGTATCATAAAATGAAAAATCCCCGATTTTAGCCCATGACACTATTTAAAAATGTCCGGCTCATGATTTTCTTTATTTATTTTCATCAAATTTCACACTGATTTTTTTCTCTCAATATAGCAACCCTGGAATTCAGTTGACTTTTGACGTTTTAACTGACATTGACGATCTGATTATTACTTCACTCGTAACCTACAAACTTTGTTTGATGAAATTATAAAGTAATCTTTTTGATATAATAAATCATTGAAATTGATTTTGTTTAGGGTCAGTCTGTGTACCGTTTTATTGGAGAGTTGAATATTCTAATAGCCGTCTTGTGTAACAAAAATGTTACTCTGAAAGAAGTAGCTCATTTTTTCTGACACTAATAAATATTCATATTTATTTCCGCTCAGAATTTTGACAGATGTTGCGATGTGAAGTTTATTCAATCGGACTTCCGGCTCGGCGGCTTGTATCCATAACGATGATTGTGCAAACATTCACAAAATCAAAGTATATTAATAATTTAGATGCGAAAAGTTAAAAAATATCAAACAAACGGTACAAAATTTAGGTATGTTTAAGAATAAGACTGTTTGGCTGTTCTCTTTGGAAGTTGAAAATTATAGTGATCAGTAAGGTGGATTAAGGAAAAAATAATTTGATGAAATGTCACATTTTTGGTACGCTTCGTTATTCTCCTCTGCCATGCAAGTCTTTTTTTAATATTTTTTGGCAAATTAATTTTTTTTGCACATTCATAAATTATGTCCAGTCC
Source organism: Halesus radiatus (assembly GCA_022606495.2). Taxonomy (NCBI): domain Eukaryota; kingdom Metazoa; phylum Arthropoda; class Insecta; order Trichoptera; family Limnephilidae; genus Halesus; species Halesus radiatus. Next base: position 84,039 of record JAHDVE020000033.1, read on the forward strand.
TTGAGGTTTTTAATTATTTTTTTCAAAAAATCGTCCTGGTTTAATAAATACAACAAAATTTTCCTGAACCAATTTTTTTAAATTGTGATGCAAGTGGCCTATTGTGTTGTCGAACAGAACCACACTTTTTTATTATTGACAATCTAGGTTCTTTGAAAGTATCTTTGAAGGTCATTTGCAATTAGGAAGTCCGCCCGCCGTGTTCTCAGAATCACACCGATGGTTTGATAAAAACAATTTAAAAAATAACAATATATAGGTGTATCTTTTGGTACCTACGCTAATATAATATACCAAACAATACGAGAAAACTCTTTCCTGCGCGATTAATATTATAAATTCTAAATTTATTCATGTTTTCACAATATGTGTCCGGAAACTCGTGGTATAAGCGGAAAACTGGTAAATCTACATCACATTTGGGTCGATTTTGTGGAATAACTTTTTTATTTGAATTTTACAGCTAAAGGAGTTTTCTTGAAGAGTCAAATATGTGCTTTAAAGTGAAACTCACCACAATAAATAATAGAATACCTTTCAATAATTCATTTATCCGTTTCCGTGGGATAATTTATGTATTTAATTTATTAACGCTCTATTGGGCTTTTACATGGAATAGGTAACATTATGTAAGTATAACAGTATTTTATAAACAAGATAATTATAGCTGGTAGTAGTATCATAGGTGCATTCATAGTATTGTTATTTAACATTGAGATTCAAGGCATAGAACAATCAATAAAACATGTACTTTGTTATAATATACAGAATCATGAAATTTCTGCATTGAACCGCGACGGTAAATATTACAGGATAATACAAATAAATGCAATATATACACAAAAGCATAGCGTTAAGTGTTATAGAAACCTGTAAAGATATAACCAATAACATATTACCTAAAATAAAATGCATTTTCAGAAAAGATTGAAATTATTTAATTTTTAAAACATGCAAGTTTATCAATACCAAATATAAGCCCGGTCAGTGGCTGAGTTGGCATCGCTTTTGGGTCTCAACCAAGCGTCGTGAGTTCAATTCCTCGGCTGGCTAAGTCCTCCACTTACGACGCAAGCAACATCTTCCGCTTACTGTGATGGTAGTAGGAGATTTTCAAATATTGTCAGGTTATTCGTAACCAGGGAATATTTGTATTTCTTTTTAAAAAAAAAATATAGCGACCAGCTCGCAGTGTTTATTGGCAATGCGATGAATTCTAGGAATTGGTGAATAAATACAGTATTTGTTACAATTAAGGCGATCCAATGCGAAATCATGCAAAAATAATTTGTTTTTGGTTTGAATATTTAATTGCCTAGAAATATTGAAGATATTTTTGCCTCGAGTTTGCACATTAATTCAAAAGAGTCCCATCATTTCAAAATTTGAGTACCGAAGGAATTTATTTTGCACCCTTTATAACGATTGAGAATGGACTTTGTAATAAAGTGACCATACGGCTGAATTATATTCAAATTTGTTTTTTACCAACGAGAAATGCAAATATTTTAGCGTTGACGCACGTTTAAATTTTGCCCCCGCTCTCAAATTGAAACCGAGAATTCTTATCCCATCACTTGCTAAGTCGCTGATGTGAACTTTGAACTGCAAACTGTCTTGGAATAAGACACCAAGATCACGAATCTGCGATACTCAAAGATTAGCACCAGTAAAAATTTAAATGGATTTTCTCCTTTGTAGAAACTAATAATTGCGCATTTACCAATATTGAGTTGGAAAAGATTTTCAGGACACCACGCAAACAGTTTATTAAGTTTGAAATTAATTTTTAATTTTTTTTTTTAATAGAGTTAAAGGGATTCGTCAAGCAGCCATCAGATTACATTACAGTTAAATTACCGAAGTCGAGTTATGTGTGTTACATTTTTTGTTGATAAATCTACGATGAAACAAAGTTAAAAATGTTGTGCTGTGCTAATAATTATTTTTCTTATACCTAAACATAGCATTTTATGTGAGTTCCACAAAAGAGTTGCTCCCAACCCTCGTCTGTAGCCATTGAGACTATTTCATCCCTTATTGGGGTATGTTGTGAGGCTGACGGTTGTGGGGAGAGGAAAGAGATGGTAAAGAGAAAGGTGGAGAAGTACGGAACACTACTAAAGTCATTTCAAGCAACGTTTCGATTCTGAATGGTGGTCGACCAGGGGGATACTGAAAGCGTCTACCACTCTGGAACGTGCCGCAAATATAATATATGTTGTTTTAAATTAATAAATTCTGAAGTAACACAAATTAAGCAAATAAAATTTACCTCCACACGCTGCGATTTGAAGCCGCGACCTCCGGATTCTTAGCCAAGGATCATAAGCACTCACCACGGAGATCGTCTACCTATTCATATCTAAAATCTTATGTGTGTGTTGCATTATAGAATACGGATACAATATAAATTAAATTACTTTGTATTCACCACTTTATTCATTTACACAGATATCATATTATATTATTCTATATAATCCCGATGAAGAAAGCATCGCTTTCGAAACATGTTGATATCTGTGTATATTAATAAAGTGGGGAATACAAAGTATTTTTTAAATTAATTTATTAATAAGTAGCTGATGTGTACCCGGCCTTGCGCGGGATTTTTCACTTGTCATTAGGGTGCCATAATTGATTTGACAGCGAAAGTGACTTTCTCCAAATAAAGAAACATTCATTTGAATATTTTATTGCATTCCAAACGTTTATTTTTCCAAAATCTATCTAAATCATAAAGTTCTTAAGTAGGTAACCTACTCGTGTTTTCCATTTTGAAAATAATCTACCCGAAAAATCTTCTTCTTTTAAACATGCAATCTGTGGCTAACCAGAATGTCATAGCTATGGGCTAACCTAAATAAAACATGGCGGGTTCAATGTTTTTCATACTAATTTTAAAACGTTGTTTCAACACTTTTACATATTGGATTTCATTCAAACTACTCTCTAAACCTTCCCGGCACTAACAAGAACAAACTGTGCTAATTTCAGCGAAACCGGTCCTGTAATTTTCGAGAAAAACGAGAACAAACAAACTTACATTGATTTTTATATGCTATTTTACTTATCAAACTTACATCGATTTTTATATTGATTGATGATGCCACAAAGTGAATACCAATCTTTTGAAGAAATTACAATAAAAATTAATTAAAAAATACTATCTACCTATCTCAATATTTCTTCATAATATTTTGGGACAGTGAAACTTTTAATTTAAATGTAAGTAGATATTACGATTTCTGAAAGGAATTGTTATGGGAAAACATCCCTCTCCACATATACAACCATATCAAATTGCCGAGTAAACAGTATCCGTTTACAATCAAATTGTTACAACTAACACCATTTTCCATGTGACTGCTCACAGATCACTATCAATTCCCCTTCAGACCAGACAAACCCGACTGTTTGCGCCTTCCACATCTGCCTGGCGGGGTACCCTCTTGAAACCGTCATATTATTAAACTACCACACAAAGCAATATATTAATTTACCCAATCAGATCGCAGGGAAATGTGCTACTGGGAGGAGCCAATTCATTCATTTTGTTAATTCGCTCGACCTTTGTGCGCTCTTTATTAAAAGATGAATGTAAATCAGTTAATAATGGGGGAAATTGATATGTGTGGGGGATAGTTGTTCGTGTAAACATAGCATAATATGTTTACTCATGAATTGTACTAATAATAATATACGTATTATCGCTTTGTAGACGACCGCCCTGAATTAGGGGTGGCATACTAAAATACCAACCTTCACCAAAGATTGTAATTTTTTATTATATTCACATAGTACTTAGTAGTTAATATCATATATTTTTAAAGAAAAACAATTTTACGAACATTGTGACGTATTGACTATTTTTTAGAGATAGATGATGTTTTCAAAGCTAAATAAATCATTACAACCACAGAGCAATTACTACATAGAGATGCCCTAACACGCAAGAGGAAGAAATCGAAATAAGGAACGCAAGTTAAATGCCGCGAAATTAAATAAAACAGCAAAAAAGGAAAGAGGAAAAAGACGTTCGACTTGTTTACAAAAACCGAATATTTTGTTTGATTATTTTATAAATGTTTTATGATTTGCTTACCGCAGTAAATCATAAAACATTTATAAAATAATCACTATAATAATTATTTTATAAATGTAATAATTAATTAATAAATGTAATAATAAAATAATTATTTTATAAATGTTTTATGATTTGCTTACCGCAGTAAATCATAAAGCATTTATAAAATAATCACCCGTAACAAACGTGGACGGCAGTGAACTAGGCTGGGGCCAAAATGGGTGTCACGTGACCTTTGCTTCCAGCCGTCGAAATGGAACGTTGTGGCAAGTCTATGCATTTTGACGTCAGTGATTGCGACATGTAGATGACGAAGTGAATTAAGAAAGTTAATAAATTCGTTCTTTTTATTGTATTGAAGTTTAATTTGTAGAACCACATTTTTTTAATTTTAATAATAACTATTATTTTTATTTAATTTATTGGAACACTTATTGAGGCTTATAAACCTTGTTGTAATATTTAATCAGTGAACTAACTAACTAACAACCATCACGCCTTTTCCCCTCAGGGGTAGGCAGAGAGGACGAAACGCCAAACAATTCGATCTTGGCATACACTTCTTGCTTCATTCACATTCATGCATCCATTCTCTTCTGTTATTCTGACTTCACTTGATCGTGCCACGTCTTTATAGGGTGTCCTCGACTTCTTCCATTCACATTCACGTCATATATTCTCATTACACTCCTTTCTTCGCTCATTCGCTCTACATGCCCAAACCATCTACGCGTCCCTTTCTTAATCTTACTCATTACATCAGCCTTGCATTCTTTGAGAACCTCAACATTTTTCACACAGAGATCTCATTTCTACAGCATTCAGTCTAATTCCGTCCTTCCTCTGCCAGTTCCATGCCTCACTGCCATACATCAGGGTTGGTACCAGCACTCCATTGTGGACTGCTAGCTTCTTAGAAGATAATATTAACAAATCTCAATGAAAGATGAAACAGAAAAAGAAATACAAAGAAAATTTAAAATCCTTTTTATTTTCTGTGTTTTTCTGTTTCATGTTTTAATATTATCTTCTACAATTAAATATTATTATTTAGTTAAAAAAAAAACAATATTATTAACAAATATGTAATAATAATTAATTTAACAGACCTTTATAATGTGATTAAACCTTTTTTAAACTAAATAATAATACTTTTTTATGTAACAAACAAGAGTTCCAACTGCTCCCAACCCTCTGGAGCCAGCAAGACTATGGCATCCCAAATTGGAGTATGTTGTGAGGCTGAAGGTATAGGGGTGGGAAAGAAAATGGGGAAGAAGGAAGGTGGGGGAGGTACCTGCCTATTCAGATCTAGTCACCAAACACGGCTAAAGCCATTTCAAGCAAAATTTCGATTCTGAATGGTGGTCCTTCACCGGGGCTATACTGACAGTATCTACCACTCTTTAACGTGCCACAAATATACTACATATTATTTTAAATGAATAAATTGTGAAATAACACAATTTAATCAAATAAAGGCATATTCGTAAAAGACATTTATTTTGTGGCTTGCCATATTTACACAATATAAACCCATAAATTTGTTTTATATCACTTCAATTTAATATACTGATCGACCGGTTTCGGAAGTACCATTCCTTCTTCAAGGCAATATTAAACAGTTTTAAGTGGTTTAAACAAATTCATGTGAATCAATTATTATTACTAAAATGTTAAAAACTTTTTTTTAAACCCTGTGTCTGACCCTATGCCTATGAGTTAATGTTTGATTAAAATATATACGAGTATACATATATATAATAATTTATGCGCATAAAGGACCAAAAAAATTCTGAGCAATGTTTTTACAACAAGATTCTTTGAAACTATTTCCATAATGACTGACGACTGACGACCATCATAGAACAAAAAAAATCATTTCCCCCTCCATGGGTAAAACCCAGTGCAACTAGAATAAAATATGTAGGTATTGTAGTAAATGCATAATATTTTATGAAGGTAGCTACCCATACAAGCGTTTCTTTGAAGGAAAATCGATAATAAAATATAAACTCCATAAATAAAGTATCAAACAGCTAACTTGACATGGTTAACTATGCACTGGTGACCTTGATAGCACATACTACAGGATCCAAAAATCTATAGGCTTAAATAGTGCCTCCCTTGGGGACGGCCAAAAAAATTGAAAAATTAATTAATTAATTAATTACAAAGCTAAAATTTAAAAAAAAAAATAATTAAGAAACATTCCCAAGTTATGAACCACCTAACGTTATTAAAAAAAATCCTGCCACCATCATTATGAGTAGAAAATGTCGTTCGTGCAATTATGGAGGACTTAGCAGAGGAATTGATATCCAACGAAGAATTGGCAGAGGAATTGAACCGACGACGCTGGTGTGGTAACCGAAGGTATTTGTCAACTCAGCTACTACTTGTGTTGTTGATATTTGAATACACTTCGTTTACTTGACCAGTCAGTGGCTGAGTCGGAATCGCGTCTGGGTTCCGGCCAGGCGTCATGAGTTCAATATGGAACTCCAGTCCAATATATTTTTCACAATAATGACCTTCAAACATAAATACCAGTACATTTCGTTATTTTTTCTAAAGTTAGTTTTTATAGTTAAAATAATTTTCAAGGTTTCAATTTTTAAGCCCGCTAAAACGCTCCAAATCTATAGCCGGTCGGTTTAGATCAGTTTTGAGGTTAGAATGTCAAATGTCAGAACAAGGATGAGCTTTACCGTACGTAATTCTATATTATATTTATAGTAAACCATCACTAAACATAAGTAATAAATTTATTTACGTTTTTAGAAACTTTAACTCAAAGAATAATA
>JAHDVE020000034.1:0-15142 GCA_022606495.2 Halesus radiatus
GGTAGGGGTAGGGGTAGGGGTAGGGGTAGGGGTAGTGGTAGGGGTAGATGTAGGGGTAAAGGTTTGGGTAGGGGTGGGGTAGGGGTAGGGGTAGGAGTAACACATCACAACCTCAACACTTTGCTACAAATCATTCATAGCCCCGGGCAACGCCGGGTACTACAGCTAGTTATTGATTAAAAAAGGACTGGAGTTCCCCATTGAAAAATATCGTAATTGAACGCAAAGCATTATTTTTTAAAATATGTATTCAATGACGTTCTTGTGACAGCTTTAAAACATAACGCGTTTCCCCCGGGGGAGGAGACACTGACAACATAACAAAACATCCACGTGTCAACGACGTGGACAGTTTATGAAATTCAATTTCCTATTTAATTATCAAGGGACTGTACTCGTATAACCTAGAATACACCGCATATAAAAAATATTTTTTCGTTAAGACTTCTTTTAGATAACTTTTCACCGAAACATCAACGATTTAGTAACTAGAGCATACAAGCTTCTAAGCTTCGTAATTATAAAATCATATTTATTTCACAACACGCAGATATTTTTATTTTTTTTAATTTTCATCAATTTAATATCGATATGTATATATATATATATATATACATGTTTAACCCTTTAGGTATATATGTTTAACCCTTTAGGTGCCACCGAACGATATATCGTTCCAATACATTATTGTACTTGAGTGCCACAGAACGATATATAGCTCGAGCCATAAAATTCGTCAAACGTTACCCACGGTTCTAAAATTACTTCACATTATTGAAAACATGTGTCTAAAAATAAAAGTAATCAAAATAAAATATATATATATTCATGGATTATCGACACTTCTCCAGCATTTAAAAAAAATACATGTGGCACCTAAGACGGTGTATAAAAGTGAATGAATCAAGGAATGTGTGGAGATGCAGAGTTATGCGGCGGTCTTGTGCTTAAAGGTTTTTTTTAGAAAAAAGCCATTTTATAGAAAAAAAACGAGTACTTGTAACGTTTTTCTTGCGAAACGAATCGAAACATAGGCCGTAAGTTTAATTAGCTGCCAAGTCCCAGAAAAAGAAATGATGGGTCCATCCGACAGAGATCAGTGACGCAAGAAAGAGATTGATGGCCCCGGGGCAATTATTATGGCAATGTTACGGTTAGAAGCTACCAAGCTATAAAACTCCCCCCATCCAAATTGACAAGCTAGCCGTAATATTCGGGTTATTTACAAGTTTCCATGTAGATTAGTATTTTTTTAATGTTTTTAAATGATTTATTTTTATACATAACTAGCTGATGTGTACCCACCCTTGCTCGTGATTTTTTTTGTTCGGAATTAAGTAATGATGTTGTGAATTCTTGCTTGGGTGCCATAATTCATTTGACAGCGAAAGTAATGCCTTGTGATGGCTATTACTATTTCTGAAAAAGGAACAAAGAAACATAGAAACAAAGAAACAAAAAAAAGAAAAAAAGAAACAAAAATCAAAGAAAGAAAGAAAGAAACAAAGAAACAAAGAAAGAAAGAAACAAAGAAACAAAGAAACAAGAAACAAAGAAACAAAGAAACAAAGAAACAAAGAAACAAAGAAACAAAGAAACAAAAAACAAAGAAACAAATAAACAAAGAAACAAAGAAACAAAGAAAAAAGAAACAAAGAAACAAAGAAACAAAAAACAAAAAACAAAAAACAAAGAAACAAAGAAACAAAGAAACAAAGAAACAAAGAAACAAAGAAACAAAGAAACAAAGAAACAAAGAAACAAAGAAACAAAGAAACAAAGAAACAAAGAAACAAAGAAACAAATAAACAAAAATCAAAAACAAAGAAATAAAGAAACAAAAAACAAAGAAATAAAGAAACAAAAAACAAAGAAACAACGATGCAAAGAAACAAAGAAACGAAAATTTTATTTGATTCCAAACTTTTATTTTTTTCAAAACATATCTGAATAAAAGTTCTTAAGTAGGCACCTACTTGTGCTTTCCATTTTGAAAATATTCTTCCCAAACAAGCCTCCTTCTTTTGAATAAGTTATCTGTGGCTAACTTCAATACAATATGGCGGGTTCAATGTTTTTCATACTAATTTTAAAACGTTATAGCTACAGTTTTACATATTGGATTTCATTCAAACTTATCTTTAAACCTACCCGTCACTAATGAGAACCAACTGTGCTATTTTCAGCGAAATCGGTCTAGTATTTTCCTGAAAATCGAGGACAGACATACAAAAATTCATTTGTATATAGAGATTAGTGAAAAAAAGTTGATTAAAAATATTACAAAGAGATGTTCTACAATTATCAGGACGATCTTTGAAAACCGCCCTCTTTTGGAATAGTATTAAGTACATACCATGAAATAAATACCTATTTACTTGTAGCTCAATCTAATTCTCTTTTGTATGTCCTATTGTTCCCTCTTCTCGAAAAGTCAACGAGTCTGATTACTTGTTTGAACAGAAGTATTTTCCTGGTTGAATTCAATAGGAGGTTTCTCCAATGGGAACGTTTTAATTAAATAATTGATCGTAACGATGGAATAAAAAGAAGTTTTTTTTTTTACGGAAACACAACACAGGAGACCCTGAGGGAAATAATTTCCCTCAAGGCCTATATCATATTTGGGGATGTTGTGTGAAGGGTCTTTTAGAGGATAGGAAGGAGTGAACTTAGGTCTTGAAGAGACCCATGTTTTGAGATGGAGGAAACACAGAGGCCGGTAGATCATTCCACAGCCGAGCTGTTGAACACAGGAACGAGTCGTAAAAGCGACCCGTTCTCATTTGAAAAATGTCGACTGTGTGCAAATGTTGGGCACGCGTTTAGCGTGTTTCCCGACTATGCACCGGTGCCGAAGGGATTAATGACGTTAGTTCCTCAGAGCATCTTCCATTAAAATACCGGTAAAATAAGGACAGCATTCCCAACTGACGTCTGTGCTCCAAAGATTGCAGTCCGTTTGTTACGATAGGCGAATGTATCAAACGGACCGCCCGTTTCTGCACAGATTCAAGGTTTTTTTTCAGATATTTTGGGACTCCCGACAGTGGGAGCGGGGCGCACTTGCGATTTATACAGGGTCAGCAGTTGTGTACTATTAAAGTATCTGCGGGCCCTGTACGATACGCCTACCTTCTGAGAGGCCAACTTTACTCTCGAGGTAACCGTCCATTCTCTGCTTCAAAGCCCTCTCTAAACGAAATAAATGTAAACGACCTTTAATAGTAAATTACTTTTACGAATTCTACGGAATGAACGCAGGTGTCAATTGTGTGTCGCAGTGCGTTCTGTACGACAACTGCCTTAGCTTCAGTGCGCAATGTTTTTTGAGACATACTGCACTGCCCTATACATATCTTAGCTTTGGTCACAATGCAATGCGACAAACTGAGGGTGTTCTACAGTAATGCACAAGGTTCCGCAGTGCCTCTACAATATTTACTCAAGGGAGGGTCCCTCATTCTCGCCTTATTTCGCCATCGACTAGCCAGCTTCTGGGGCAGGGCATGAAAGTCAACCAACGCCATTGTCGTGGCTGCATCCGAGTGGCTCAGCTCTCCACTCAATGAGCGATGGATGCAGATGATGCGGCTACCACCCCGAAAGACGACACCTAAATTAAATTTAATTTATTTTACGTTATTATTTTTATTTCGTTATCACATTTTTTTTCTCTTTATTTCTTTTTATATTTTTACAACTTTAACCTTTTTTAATAATTTTTCTTTTTGTAGGTAATCAATTGTGCATATATACCAACTTCTCGTGTAATATGGCAGATTGGGTTTTGCACTATCCGCCCAATCCACCTGGATTGAAAAAATAAAATAAATAGATATAAATAAATAATATTTTTTTTATGAATACTGCCCAAGAGTCCCAACTGCTCCCAACCGTCCGGAGTCAGTGAGACTATGGCATCGCCAATTGTGGAATGTTGTGAGGCTGAAGGTATTGGGGAGGAGAAGGAGAAGGGGAAGAGGAAGGTGGTGAAATACCTGCCTATTCAGATCTGGTTACCAAACACGGCTAAAAGCCATTTCAATCAACGTTTGAATTTTGAATAGTGGTCTTTCACCAGGGCGATACTGGGAGTATCTTCCACTCTGGAACGTGCACGAATATACTATATTTTATTTTTAAACTAATTAATTGTGAAACAGCACAAATTAATTAAATAAATTTTACTTGCGCACGACGGGATTTGAACCCGCGACCTTCGGATTCATAGTCGAAAGCCTTACCCCTCGACCATGCAGGCCGTCAAAATTAATTAATTCGTTTTTAAAATTCTACTTAGGTCAATTAATATTTTACCACCGTACACAATTATAATATAACGATGTATTGAATATTGAAGTTAAAGTTGAATGTTTGTTTGTCTGTTCTTGATTTAATCGAAAGTTACTAGACCGATTTGGCTGAAAATACCACAGTTTGTTCTTATTAGTGCCGTAAAGGTATAGATAATGAAATCCAATATTTAAAACTGTTGCTAAAACGTTTTAAAATTAGTATGAAAAACATTAAACCCGCCATGTTGTATTAAGGTTAGTCCATAGATAGTCACAGAATACATATTAAAAAGAAGAAGTTTGGTGTGTACAATATTTTCAAACTGGAAACACAAGTAGGTACCTACTTAAGAACTTTATTATTTAGAAATATTTAAAAATAAATAAAATGTTTGGCATTTAAGAGAATTTTCAATTTTTTTTTCAGAGATAGTAATAGTCGTCACAAGGCATTAATTTCTATGTCAAATAAATTATGGCACCCAACCTAAAAGCAAGAATTCGTTACTTAATTCCAAAATAAATAAATAATCCCTAGCAAGGCCGGTTACACATCAGCTAGTAATATATAATGATTGAAAGTGAAAATTAACTTACATCAATAAGTATTTGCTTAGATCAAACGCAATAATACCTCCTGATAGAACCGACAAACAAAATGTAAAAAAAAAAATCACCCTTATGCAAAGGACAGAGGCTGATGTAGTATCTAACATCAACGCATAGAGCTTAATGTTGCGTGTTAATGTTAACATTTCGCAACAATATTCCAAATAAGGAACTCCAGTTCAATTAACTTCTTTTTTTACAACAACTACCTAATAATTCAAATACGATTTATTTTTTGAACGTTCGGTTTCATAGTAAAATTATTTCTTAGAGTTAGAATTATTTAAAACAAGATAAACGGGCAGAATCCGGGCGGTGGAGGCGGGGGTGTGTCATCACGTATGCGTCCTACCCAATAAACTTAAACAGAACAATGCTGTCTACCGGTATTTTAATGGAAGATGCTCTGAGGAACTAGCGTCATTGATCCCTTCGGCATCGGTGCATACTCGAGAAACACGTCAAACGTGTGCCCAACATTGCACAGGGGTTGAAATTTATCACTTGAGAACGGGTCGGTTCTACTACTCGTTCTTGTGATCAACAGCTCGGTAGCAGAATGATCTGCCTGTGTTTCCTCTATCCTACAACATGGGTCTCTTCAAAACCCAAGTTCACTCCTTCCTATCCTCTAAAAGACCCTCCACACAGCATCCCTGAAGACGATATAGGGCTGGAGGGATTATTTATTTCCCTCAGGATCTCCTGTGTGGAGTTACCGTAAAAATAACTTTTTTTTTTCACAAGTCTTTTCAGACAGATTTTGATATTTTTTATATCAATCGTTCGGAGTTCTGGAGATTCGCCATGATGAAATATTTAATATTTTCCCTTAAAATTCATAAAATACGAAGGGTGTCGGGAGAAACTTTCGTCTGTCTATTTTAAATCACCCGCCTAAAATTATAAGAATATTATATTCACGTTCTTTAATATTTCAGGAAAATTTAATGCCGTATGTAGCCTACCTCCTGCGCCCCAAAAACAAATTGAAAAATGTTTTAATTGACCCTCTCACTAAGTAACAATAATTCAAATATTCATTCGTCAATAAGCTATTTTAAATATTTTTGTTTTTACAAATTAAATAATTTTAGCAATAAGGAACTCCAGTGAAAAATATAATGACTTTAAAATATATATATTCATATAGACCAGCAAACGCCGATTCTGAATATATAACTTTTATTATATATAATTATACGTAGAATTTATAAATCGTTATTTAAAAGTGAATAAATAATCACCCCATCAAAACATCTTGTTATATTGGTACCATGTAAACCATGTAAAACTGTGTTCATCTGAAGCGACCTGCCAGCTGCAGGTAAGTATGTTTTTCTGTATCTGTTTGTACATAATTAGTTAATAAATATTTGTACAGCGCCCTTGAGGTGATTTTTCACAAAAAACGGCGCTATACAAATCATCCAATTATTATTATTGCATTCGGAACATCTGACGTCACGTGTGTATTCTGTTTTTGGATTAGTATGGAATTTTATCTTTTTCGGTTTTGTATTGTATTTTAAATATGTATTTTTTTGGTTTTGGTGAAATTTAAACTAAATTGGGGGGATTTTAAATTTTTTTATTGTTGTTCAACATAGAATACTTTTTAATGACATAAGTATTACTGAGCAAACCAATTATCAATACGAATATTATGATAATCTTATTGCTCAATACTATTATTATTCTTTGAGTTAAAGTTTCTAAAAAAGGTTCATAATGTTAATACTTGCATTTAGTTATAATTTATAATATATAGTATATTTGCGCACGTTCCAGAGTGGAAGATACTCTCAGTATCGCCCTGGTGAAAGACCACCATTCAGAATTGAAACGTTGCTTGAAATGGCTTTTAGCCGTGTTCGGTGACCAGATCTGAATAGCCAGGTATTTCCCCACCTTCCTCTGCCCCTTCTCCTTCCCCTCCCCAATACCTTCAGCCTCACAACATTCCCCAAATGGGAATGCCATTGTCTCACTGGCTCCAGAAGGTTGGGAGCAGTTGGGACTCTTATGCGGTATTCATATAAAAAAATTAAAAAAAAGTTATAGTTTACCAAGAACAGAATATAAAATTATGTAAGCTCATTCTTGTTTTGACATTTGACATTCTGAAGCTTCAAAACCGACCGGCCATAGATTTGGAGCGTTTTGGCGGACTATGAAAAATTGTAATTTTGAAAATTGTTTTTACTATGAAAACTAACTCTCGAAAAAAAACTAAATTTACTGGTATAGTTTGAACGTTACATAAATTGATAAAATAATTGCTCAGCTATATACTTCGGAGTCCGGAGTGCAGCTGGTTTTCAGCAGTGCCTCTAGAAATTAGATGAAGTTAAAGTTAAATATCTTATATGATTTCTCCTCACTTAAATAAATAAATAAAATATTTTAAATTCATAAAACCAAAAAAAAAACAACAACAAAAAAAATGACGAAATCACTAAAACGAGTAATAATTTCATTATTGGTTAATTATCACATGGTGTGGCTGACTGTGCAGTCAGCAACCATTCGCTGCAGAACTTCTTGAAGCACTGCAGCGATGTCCACTTTTATTTTATGATATTTTTTTCATACAACGGAAAATTATAAAATTATAAAATACAAATTCCTGTAATTCATACTACTTTTGGGCAAAGGAATTTTGGGTACTTTGCGATAAGAACTTACAACATTCTTCCGGTTAGCATAAAAAAATCTGATTCACAAAAAATATTCAAACACAACGTAAAAAATTGGAATAAAAGTAATGATAGGGCATTTACCGGTGCACTCACCCAAATTCGAAATTATTAATTCAACGATTTACAAAGCGTTTCTTAATATAAGTGTATATTCATAGGTATTTTAAAATTATAAAATAATTTGAAAAATTACTGCCTCAACACAGGCTAGCCTAGTGAGGCGGGTTATGTGAAACTTCAACTATAACTGTTATTATTTTATTTTTTATTTTACTTTATAAACCACTGTGCACTTACATTATTATACTAAACATGTCTTTTAGTTATAGTTAAATTTAATTACAATAAAGATATTATTATTATTATTATACCCGCTAAGCCACTGCAAGTAGCTTTCAGCAGGGATTTAGTAAAATTTTTTTTATGTAATATAACAATAAATAAAAATAATGTTAAAAATAGTGGCGCAATAATAGAACAATATAGGTACATGCATGTTGTGATCAATGTACACAATTTGAAAAAGATATTAAAAAAATATTTAAAAAAACAGTAGAACAGTTTTATTATAGTAGTGATAACAGATTTCAATTACATAACACAAATTAAATCATATTGTAAAAATACCAAAATAAGTTGAGAAATACAAAAATAGTAGCACAGTTTTGTTACAGTAAGAATAATATTAGTATCATATAAAAAATAATTTTCTTAATTATATTTAAAAAAAAAAATTAAATTTATTCTGTGTTATTATTAGCTATTTTGTTTTTCATTTTATTTCTTTTATTCTGATTATCGTTTTATAATTATTAAAAAAAAAAACTCATTTTCTTCCCATATTTTTTAATATTATTATTTAACTTTCTTTGTTATATTCATTTCTCTATTTATATTTGAATATATTTTATGTAATATGGAAGAGCCCTTCTGGATTAAAAACATTAATAAAATAAAACAAATAAATAAATTTGTAATATAATTTCTTCAAAGGATTGGTATTCACTTTGTGGCATCATTATTAATAAATTAATTAAAAATACACTTTGTTTTCTCCACTTTATTACCATACATAGATATTTACGTGTAGAATACACTACACAGCAGAACAGCGATCAACAATTGTTGAATTTTATTTTGAAAATCAACGGTCAATTGTTTTGACGCAGCGTGCTTATCGTCGTTTTTTTAATGTGCGTACTGGACCTTCAGCACCAACAATAAACCGCCTGGTTGCAAATTTTCGACAACATGGTACAGTAAGACACCTTCCATGTACCGGAAGACCACGTACGGTCCACACGGAAGAAAATATCCAACGTGTTGTGGATAGTGTGCAGGACAGTCCGGAAACATCAACAAGAAGACGTTCGACACAACTGGGGCTATCACGGAGGTCCGTTGAGAGGATTTTAACCACATGTTCCTGTATAGGGTTCAGCTTGTGCAAGAATTGAAGCCGATTGCCATTTCATTTCAAATCATAACGGTAGTTTTGCGCCACCCTGTAGATAGAGGTATTTCATTCCAAAGTATTCTTGATTAACATCTGTAACTACCATCAAATATAGTAAAATCTAAAAAGGTTGTGCATCACTGCATTAAATTAATCCGAGTGAAAAGTCTCTTGGTCCGCGGGTTGTGCTTCACTGCTTTGCAGACAGGCTAACAAATAATAAAATAAACCTATTGTGTGTGTAATTCTCTCTGTCAGTGATTGGACTTGGGGAGAGTGCAAAACTCGCTATGTGATTCCAACTACAATCAATATTTTGGGAAATATTCGATACCCTTACTAATACTTGTGTAGGTTATCATTAATTTAGACAGCAATATCACTTAAGGATATAATTGTTGCTAAGTAATTTTGGCAGGATTATGATACACTCTTCCTTTACTGTGTTAGAAAATCTCTCGAGCACCGGTGTTGTACATTCAGTGCACATGGTACACATTTAGAATAATATAATTTTTCAATTGGATGAAAATGCATGTATGTATAATCATTGAAGATAATATTAACAACTCTCAAAATGAGACATGAAACCGAAAAGACACAGAAAATAAAATGATAATTGGGACTCGAACCCAGGACCTGGACCTCGCGCTTTAATCCACGGAGCTACGGCGACCCCAATACGTCCCGTTATTTTTATTGGTATCATACTTCGATACCGATAAAATAAAATAAAAATATCACAAAATTACATCGGTAAAAAATTATATAAATAATATTATACATGATAAATTGATATATTATAATATTTTGATATTTAAAAAATTTGATATTTTAATAATATGATATTATAATAATTTGATATTAAAATAATTTGATAATATAATAATTTGATATTACAATAATTTGATAATATAATAATTCGATATTATATTAATTTGATATTATAATAATTCGATATTATAATAATTTGAAATTATAATAATTTGATATTATAATAAAATGATATTATAATAATTTGACATTATAATAATATGATATTATAATAATTTGAAATTACATTAATTTAATATTATAATAATTTGATATTATAATAATTTGATATTATAGTAATTTCATATTTTATCGAATTATAATAATAATATTATTATGCCGGGGACGCCCGAGGAAGACATGGCACGATCAAGTGAATCAAATACTCGAGTCGGGCCATGTCAGAAGTCGGAATGATAGAAGAGAATGTATGAGGCGTTGTATGAATGTGAATGAAGCAAGAAGTGTATGCCAAGGTCGAGTTGTTTGGCGGTCCGTCCTCTCTGCTTACCCCTGCGGAGTAACGGCGTGATGGTTAGTTAGTTAGTTAGTTAGTTGTATTATGAATAAATAATTTGATATTGTATGAAATTATATCAATAATATTATAATACGATATTGTATGAAATTATATCAATAATATTATAATACGATATTGTATCAAATTATATAAATAATATTATAATACGATATTGTATCAAATTAGATCAAGAATATTATATTAAATAAATTGATATTATATGAATGTATATCAATAACTTTTTATCATAACAATATCATATTATATCTAATTATTTAATATCAACGGTATAAATATACCAAGCCAGCTAGACCATGCGGTTCTGGGTTCAAGTCGCAGCTGCTACCGCTATTTTTTTCTTTCCATGTCTTTTCGGTTTCATGTTTCATTTTGAGAGTTGTTAAAACTGTCTTAAATGATTAAAAACATATTACAATGACGTTTATTAACTTCAATATGTTATTATTTTTTTAAGAATTAAAATGAATAGTTAACATTTATTACCTGTGTCAATCATTTAAAGAATAAAAGTACACAGTACATAAGTAAAATGTTGCATATAAGTGCTGAAAGAGAGGAAAAACATTGGCCAAGCATAAAACATACGATATGTTGTATGATACGCAAAAATATAAACATATCTCTGAATATCAAAAATGTCTCCCCTGGTTTTCCATCAAAATACGACGCAAAATACACACTCTCCCTTCTCTACAACATTCTGAACACTGTTAATTCATTTAATTATCTGTGTTTCGATAGTTCTGAAAGAATTCCAACTCCGGAACTGGCGGCGAAGTTAATCTGGAGAACCACCAAATGAGAAAAAAAGGTGAAGGAACGACTGAAGAGAAACGGGAGAATGCCACGGAAATTGAATAAGCCTACCTTGTTCGTGGATATGCTTAGCACTTAAATTCACCTCACTGAAACTTCACTAATCCAGAATTGGCCAGATGCTCCGAATCGCGGCGGTGAACTCCCTTGTCATCGCGCGACGACTTTGAGATCGAATTGAAGCTGGCAATATCTCCTTCCAGTGACAATAAGAATCGGATCGGGTAGGGGGGGGGGGGGGGTTATTACAATTATGCATTGAAGATGCGAAAAAAATCTGTAAACGTTTTGATTTTTGAAAAATAATCTGAATGAGGGCTCTTTCTTCACTGAAGTGATGAGAGAACCCTTGTGATTCCTACCTACCAAGCTACATAATTCTCTCATTCATTTTCAGTACAAGCATCACGCCTCCGGGAGGAGTTGCCCTCTGACGTACGGAATGCTCCCTCAAAGCCCATCTTCATGGCTAAAGTGAACAGTTTCTTTTCTTCTTTCCGCCAGCATAATAATTGTTAATTCTCTTCCACTTTATTTCTTTCCCTTTCCCCCTTTACTCCTTTCCCACCAGAGGCATTAATTTTAAAACACTTCTGTTCATATAAATTTGTTCCCGAACTGTTTTCACACATAACGTGTGAAAAGTCACACTACGTGGAGAACGCTGCAATAATTATTATCATTCCATGCTCGTTTTCACACCAAGGGTTAGTTGGAATAAATTACCACTAGCCAATAAACCAACCCATAAAAATAGTTAATAAATAGATACGTTAATTACAGCTGGCAGACTGCCGGCTACTACTGACGATATTTTTTATTAATTTCTCAAATACATATTATCGCTAAGGAGCACCTAAAATATGAAATCTTTGTTTAACTGCCCTATCCATACGAACGTACGTGATACGGCCGCTATATTATCGCCCGAATGCAACAAGCCGTACCCCGTACGTCCAGGTACAAAAAAAGCACTTCCCGAATCCCACAAAACATTCGTGTACGTCAAGTTTGTCCCTGCGTCATCGGATGTTTTCGGGTATTTTCGTCTCTCCCATACAAGTTACGTCACTATTCACACGTATCGTTATTGCGAAATCTAATGAAAGGAAACGATGTTTTTTTACGTACTTTTTGAATAATAACCCAAAGGACGAGCGGGTAATATATTTACAGAGACATTGAAATAATTAGAGATATATATCCAACCAGTTGACAGCACCGGCAAGGAAAGGTTAAAAGGTTTAGTTTAAGGCGGCGTTTCCACCAGACACCCCCGTCGTCGAATATTGTTCATATGACGATTTCCAAAAGACATTTCTGATACATTTGTAGGTAATATGTTTCCGAAATAGCGCAAGTGAAAGCGCGAGACAAATGACAGCCTTAAAGAAAATAAATCGTCCGTGGAGAATCGATTGCGCGTTCTTTCAGTATTTTATTTTAATTCCCACCATTATCGCCGCTCCCGCCGGCAAATTGCCCAGTATTTTAACTGGGAACAGGGCTGCCCAAACTTAACATTAATTTGTTCATTTTACTTAAGCACTTATATAAAAGAGTATGAAATATCGATGTTTCACTACTAGATTTGGCCTGTCATACAAATAAGTACGACAATTCTGGCCCACCTGTAAGTAATTTCATAACACAATTCCCTATTGAATTGCGTTGCCTCGCTTCGAAAGTCTAGCACACAGGTGGCAAAGTAAATCCCAAATCGTATGATGCAATTTGGTCGTGTCTATAGAAAGGCAAAAAGGGACGCGCCACAAGTTTGAAGTTGAAATATAAGATCCCAAATGCAAGCCATTGCTGAGTGTATAGTTTTTGATAAAACTGCTGTTGTAACTTGAATAAATTCTTTTTCTTTAGTCGCTTCCTCATTGCTGAGGATCACTCCAATCTCCCTCGTGTACAAGGTCCCTCCACTCCTCGTGATCCTGCGCTGCTTGGAGAATTGTGGACACCGATGTTCCCGACACCTCTACTTCTCCTGCCTTCCACTTTGCCAGTGACCTTGAGCTTATCCAGGTTGGATTTCTCGGTTTGGCGAGCAACATGTCAAAATAATATGACGATATACTGTAGGCAGACAGTAGATAGCCTATTGTAGATGACAAGCTCTTCCAGTACCATTTGGGGGGCGTGTGAATATATTTACATGCCCCCAAAGGACACACAAACTCCAAAGCCTCGGAGGGCTTTGAAGCAGAGAATGGACGGTTACCCCGAGAAGGTTTCTTCTTGGGGTAAGAATAACTTCGTTGAATTTAATGTTTTAAAAACCCAATCCCGTCTGGTTATGTCCAAAAGGGACCGAAATGACAATCTAGTCTCCTTCAATGGAAGCAATCTTCCCGAAAAGCCCTCCGTTGATATGATTGGTGTAAACCTACGTGACTAGCTCCAGTATGGGGGCTCCATTGAAGCCAGAGTAAAGTTAGCCTTTCAGAAGCTGGGCGTACTTAATAGTATACAACTGCTGACTCTGTACAAATTTCAAATGCGCCCCACTATAGAATTTGGTAGCCACATCTGGTCGGGAGCCTCAAAATATTTGAAAAAAAAACACTTGAATCTGTGCAGAAACGGGCGGTCCGTTTGATAGATTCGCCTATCTTAACATACGGATTGCAATCTTTGGAGCACGCTGGGTGGGAAAGCTGTACTTGTTCTACTTGTATTTATCGGGCTATTGACATTGTATGCTATGCAATGCTAGCTAATAGTTTACCAAGTGTTATAAAGTGTTATATGTTTGCGGATGACAAATCAAATATTTATATGCGCAAACAAAGATCCACATCAAATTGAGGAATTTCTGCAAACAGATCTTAAGGGGGCAGTCTCAAATAAGGCGCTAAACGTCACTTCGCAGTATGCTAACGTAATCAATACAACACATAATTTATCTGCAACTTCTTAACAGAAAGTTACGAAAGTGTCTAAGGTTTTCAGTGACGTAAATTCTTAAACTGTAATATTTTACATTATATATGAAATATCTACTGTAATTTTAAGTAAAACGCTCGACAGTGCCTTCGCTGTTATGTTAACTGCACCCATTACAAACATATTTAATTAAAATCTTTCCACAATCTCAGAGTAAATAAGATCAAGAACCAAGAGCGTTTATTAAAAATAATTCAGTAAATCTAGATTTTCTCTGTAATTCCCTCAAAGTTCAGGAATTTTTAAATTCAGTTCCGTCATACAAAAACCTATGAGAATCTCCGGCCCGCGCGATTGTTGATAAAACGATTTATTTCGCCGGAGTAAATCAGTTGTGAGAAGTCCTTCAGAGCGAGCGGACGTCGATTTGAAATTCGATATTTTTTGTCTGTTTTATGACGAATAGCTGGGAAGAGAGGTGTTAAACTGCCACCGGAATGTAGGAATTACGTATTTTCGATTTTTTTGTTATAATCACATTTCTTTGCAACGTTCTTTAAGATGGTCCAAAAAGTGATTAATTTATTATACGGCACAATATAAAAGACCTGCGCACTGGAAAAAAACTGACGGACGTGGTATAGATCTATAAGATTATATCTTTGCAGGCTGTCGAAAGCAAAACTAATGAATGAACGAATTATTTTTTAAATCTTAACATTTTTTGTGCCCATATAATTTACAATCTTGACGCCCCCGACTGTATATATAAGTATGCCGATCTGTGCCTATCAAAATCCATAATTTTAGCGGCTATCTTGAATTTCTAGATATTCACACCGATTTGGTTAGAAAGCGGCGTAAGTCATGTTAGGGGGGTGCTGATGTCAAATTTAATGTCAAACTGATTATTTTCGATGTTCATTTTTAATTTTGAGTTCTCTACCGATTTGGTTCAAAATCGGAATTAAAGTGTTTGGAGGTACACTGAAATCAAATGCGAAGAATGGAT